>OX387240.1:225122252-225302547 GCA_947561735.1 Cenchrus americanus | reverse complement strand
AGGAAAGCTAACGAAATGACCCGTAAAAGGCCTCGGAACGTGGACCCTATGGTCCAAAAATCAATCGAAACCTCATAAAATGTCATCTACAAGTTTTTTGTGACAATCCGGGAGGTTTCCAAAAAATTGGCCCGGGTGCCGAATACCGTGTGCTATAGCTCACGAAAATCGCCCGAAACGGACGTTTTCGTGAAAAAATAAAATCCGAAACCGTCTGGCCCGGAAACCTACCCTGGTGGTGCTTGGAGAAGGGACCGTTGGAGTGACGAAATGTGTCATTCTGGCTTCCGCTTGAGTAAGTAAATTTCTTCTAGGAAAGCTAACGAAATGACCCGTAAAAGGCCTGGAACGTGGACCCTATGGTCCAAAAATCAATCGAAACCTCATAAAATGTCATCTACAAGTTTTTTGTGACGATCCGGGAGGTTTCCAAAAAATTGGCCCGAAAAGCCGATAAAAAACCGTGTGCTATAGCTCACGAAAATCGCCCGAAACGGACGTTTTCGCGAAAAAATAAAATTCGAAACCGTCTGGCCCGAAAACCTACCCTGGTGGTGCTATGCCTTAAACTATGGTCGGTACGTGGAGAAGGGACCGTTGGAGTGACGAAATGTGTCATTCTGGCTTCCGTTTGAGCAAGTAAATTTCTTCTAGGAAAGCTAACGAAATGACCCGTAAAAGGTCTGGAACGTGGACCCTATGGTCCAAAAATCAATCGAAACCTCATAAAATGTCATCTACAAGTTTTTTGTGACAATCCAGGAGGTTTCCAAAAATTGGCCCGGTGCCGAAAACCGTGTGCTATAGCTCACGAAAATTCGCCCGAAACGGACGCTTTCGCGAAAAATAAAATTCGAAACCGTCCGGCCCGAAACCTACCCCCGGTGGTGCTATGCCTTAAACTATGGCTCGTACGTGGAGAAGGGACCGTTGGAGTGACGAAATGTGTCATTCTCAGCCCGTTTGAGCAAGTAAATTTCTTCTAGGAAAGCTAACGAAAAATGACCCGTAAAAGGCTCGGGAACGGGACCCTATGGTCCAAAAAAATCAATCGAAACCTCATAAAATGTCATCTACAAGTTTTTTTAGACAATCCGGGAGGTTTCCAAAAAAATTGGCCCGGTGCCGAAAACCGTGTGCTATAGCTCACGAAAATCGCCCGAAACGGACGTTTTCGCGAAAAAATAAAATTCGAAACCGTCCGGCCCGAAACCTACCCCCGGTGGTGCTATGCCTTAAACTATGGCTTCCGTACGTGGAGAAGGGACCGTTGGAGTGACGAAATGTGTCATTCTCGCTTCCGTTTGAGCAAGTAAATTTCTTCTAGGAAAGCTAACGAAATGACCCGTAAAAGGCTCGGAACGTGGACCCTATGGTCCAAAAATCAATCGAAACCTCATAAAATGTCATCTACAAGTTTTTTGTGACAATCCGGGAGGTTTCCAAAATATTGGCCCCGGTGCCGAAAACCGTGTGTTATAGCTCACGAAAAATCGCCCGAAACGGACGCTTTTCGCGAAAAAATAAAAATTCGAAAACCGTCCGGCCCGAAACCTACCCCGGTGGTGCTATGCCTTAAACTATGGTCGGTGACGTGGAGAAGGGACCGTTGGAGTGACGAAATGTGTCATTCTCGGCTTCCGTTTGAGCAAGTAAATTTCTTCTAGGAAAGCTAACGAAATGACCCGTAAAAGGCTCGGAACGGGACCCTATGGTCCAAAAATCAATCGAAACCTCATAAAATGTCATCTACAAGTTTTTTGTGACAATCCGGGAGGTTTCCAAAAAATTGGCCCGGTGCCGAAAAACCGTGTGCTATAGCTCACGAAAATCGCCCCGAAACGGACGTTTTCGCGAAAAAATAAAAATTCGAAACCGTCCCGGCCCGGAAACCTACCCCCGGTGGTGCTATGCCTTAAACTATGGCTCGGTCGTGGAGAAGGGACCGTTGGAGTGACGAAATGTGTCATTCTCCGGCTTCCGTTTGAGCAAGTAAATTTCTTCTAGGAAAGCTAACGAAATGACCCGGTAAAGGCTGCTCGGAACGTGGACCCTATGGTCCAAAAATCAATCGAAACCTCATAAAATGTCATCTACAAGTTTTTTGTGACAATCCGGAGGTTTCCAAAAAATTGGCCCGGTGCCGAAAACCGTGTGCTATAGCTCACGAAAAATCGCCCCGAAACGGACGTTTTCGCGAAAAAATAAAATTCGAAACCGTCCGGCCCGAAACCTCACCCCCGGTGGTGCTATGCCTTAAACTATGGTCGTACGTGGAGAAGGGACCGTTGGAGTGACGAAATGTGTCATTCGCTTCCGCTTGAGCAAGTAAATTTCTTCTAGGGAAAGCTAACGAAATGACCCGTAAAAGGCTCTGGAACGTGGACCCTATGGTCCAAAAATCAATCGAAACCTCATAAAATGTCATCTACAAGTTTTTTGTGACAATCCGGGAGGTTTCCAAAAAATTGGCCCGGGTGCCAAAAACCGTGTGCTATAGCTCACGAAAATCGCCCGAAACGGACGTTTTCGCGAAAAAATAAAATTCGAAACCGTCTGGCCCGAAAACTACCCCCGGTGGTGCTATGCCTTAAACTATGGTCGGTACGTGGAGAAGGGACCGTTGGAGTGACGAAATGTGTCATTCTCCGCTTCCGTTTGAGCAAGTAAATTTCTTCTAGGAAAGCTAACGAAATGACCCGTAAAAGGCTCGGAACGTGGACCCTATGGTCCAAAAATCAATCGAAACCTCATAAAATGTCATCTACAAGTTTTTTGTGACAATCCGGGAGGTTTCAAAAAATTGGCCCGGGTGCCGAAAACCGTGTGCTATAGCTCATACGAAAATCGCCCGAAACGACGCTTGCCGAAAAATAAAATTCGAAACCGTCCGGCCCGAAACCTACCCCGGGTGGTGCTATGCCTTAAACTATGGTCGGTACGTGGAGAAGGGGACCGTTGGAGTGACGAAATGTGTCATTCGCTTCCGTTTGAGCAAGTAAATTTCTTCTAGGAAAGCTAACGAAATGACCCGTAAAAGGCTCGGGAACGTGGACCCTATGGTCCAAAAATCAATCGAAACCTCATAAAATGTCATCTACAAGTTTTTTGTGACAATCCGGGAGGTTTCCAAAAAATTGGCCCGGTGCCGAAAACCGTGTGCTATAGCTCACGAAAATCGCCCGAAACCCGACGTTTTCGCGAAAAAATAAAAAAAATCGAAACCGTCCGGCCCGAAACCTACCCCCGGTGGTGCTATGCCTTAAACTATGGCTTCCGTACGTGGAGAAGGGGACCGTTGGAGTGACGAAATGTGTCATTCTCGCTTCCGTTTGAGCAAGTAAATTTCTTCTAGGAAAGCTAACGAAATGACCCGTAAAAGGCTCGGAACGTGGACCCTATGGTCCAAAAAATCAATCGAAACCTCATAAAATGTCATCTACAAGTTTTTTGTGACAATCCGGGAGGTTTCCAAAAAATTGCCCCGGTGCCGAAAACCGTGTGCTATGGCTCACGAAAATCGCCCCGAAACGGACGTTTTCGCAAAAATAAAATATTCGAAACCGTCCGGCCCGAAAACCTACCCCGGTGGTGCTATGCCTTAAACTATGGCCTGTGACGTGGAGAAGGGACCGTTCGGAGTGACGAAATGTGTCATTCCGCGCTTCCGTTTGAGCAAGTAAATTTCCTTCTCTAGGAAAGCTAACGAAATGACCCGTAAAAGGCCCGGAACGTGGACCCTATGGTCCAAAAATCAATCGAAACCTCATAAAATGTCATCTACAAGTTTTTTGTGACAATCCGGGAGGTTTCCAAAAAATTGGCCCGGTAAAAGCCGAAAAACCGTGTGCTATAGCTCACGAAAATCGCCCCGAAACGGACGCTTTCGCAAAAAATAAAATTCGAAACCGCCTCCGGCCCGGAAACCCACCCCGGTGGTGCTATGCCTTAAACTATGGCTGGTACGTGGAGAAGGGACCGTTGGAGTGACGAAATGTGTCATTCTGCCTTCCGTTTGAGCAAGTAAATTTCTTCTAGGAAAGCTAACGAAATGACCCGTAAAAGGCCTGGAACGTGGACCCTATGGTCCAAAAATCAATCGAAACCTCATAAAATGTCATCTACAAGTTTTTTGTGACAATCCGGGAGGTTTCCAAAAATTTGGCCCCGGTGCCGAAAACCGTGTGCTATAGCTCACGAAAATCGCTCGAAACGGACGTTTTCGCGAAAAAAAAAATCCGAAAACCGTCCGGCCCGAAAACCTACCCCGGTGGTGCTATGCCTTAAACTATGGCTCGCGTACGTGGAGAAGGGACCGTTGGAGTGACGAAATGTGTCATTCCGCTTCCGTTTGAGCAAGCAAATTTCTTCTAGGAAAGCTAACGAAATGACCCGTAAAAGGCTCGGAACGTGGACCCTATGGTCCAAAAATCAATCGAAACCTCATAAAATGTCATCTACAAGTTTTTTGTGACAATCCGGGCAGGTTTCCAAAAAATTGGCCCGGTGCCGAAAACCGTGTGCTATAGCTCACGAAAAATCGCCTCGAAACGGACGTTTTCGCGAAAAAATAAAATTCGAAACCGTCTGGCCCGAAAACCTACCCTGGGTGGTGCTATGCCTTAAACTATGGCTCGGACGTGGAGAAGGGACCGTTGGAGTGACGAAATGTGTCATTCTGGCTTCCGTTTGAGCAAGTAAATTTCTTCTAGGAAAGCTAACGAAATGACCCGTAAAAGGCCTGGAACGTGGACCCTATGGTCCAAAAATCAATCGAAACCTCATAAAATGTCATCTACAAGTTTTTTGTGACAATCCGGGAGGTTTCCAAAAAATTGGCCCGGTGCCAAGAAAACCGTGTGCTATAGCTCACGAAAATCGCCCGAAACGGACGTTTTCGCGAAAAAATAAAATTCGAAACCGTCCGGCCCGAAACCTACCCCCGGTGGTGCTATGCCTTAAACTATGGCTTTCCGTACGTGGAGAAGGGACCGTTGGAGTGACGAAATGTGTCATTCCTCGCTTCCGTTTGAGCAAGTAAATTTCTTCTAGGAAAGCTAACGAAATGACCCGTAAAAAGGCCCGGAACGTGGACCCCATGGTCCAAAAATCAATCGAAACCTCATAAAATGTCATCCACAAGTTTTTTTTTGACAATCCGGGAGGTTTCCAAAAAGTTGGCCCGAGTGCCGAAAACCGTGTGCTATAGCTCACGAAAATCGCCCGAAACGGACGTTTTCGCGAAAAAATAAAATTCGAAACCGTCTGGCCCGGAAACCTACCCCCGGTGGTGCTATGCCTTAAACTATGGCTCGGTACGTGGAGAAGGGACCGTTGGAGTGACGAAATGTGTCATCTCGGCTTCCGTTTGAGCAAGTAAATTTCTTCTAGGAAAGCTAACGAAATGACCCGTAAAAAGGCTCGGAACGTGGACCCTATGGTCCAAAAAATCAATCGAAACCTCATAAAATGTCATCTACAAGTTTTTTGTGACAATCCGGAGGTTTCCAAAAAATTGGCCCGGTGCCGAAAACCGTGTGCTATAGCTCACTGAAAATCGCCCGAAAACGGACGTTTTCGCAAAAAAATAAAATTCGAAACCGTCTGGCCCGGAAACCTACCCCTGGTGGTGCTATGCCTTAAACTATGGTCGGTACGTGGAGAAGGGACCGTTGGAGTGACGAAATGTGTCATTCTGGCTTCCGTTTGAGCAAGTAAATTTCTTCTAGGAAAGCTAACGAAATGACCCGTAAAAGGCCTGGAACGTGGACCGTATGGTCCAAAAAATCAATCGAAACCTCATAAAATGTCAACTATAAGTTTTTTGTGACAATCCGGGAGGTTTCCAAAAAATTGGCCCGGTAAGCCGAAAACCGTGTGCTATAGCTCACGAAAATCGCCCGAAACGGACATTTTCGCGAAAAAAATAAAATTCGAAACCGTCCGGCCCGAAACCTACCCCTGGTGGTGCTATGCCTTAAACTATGGTCGGTACGTGGAGAAGGGACCGTTGGAGTGACGAAATGTGTCATTCTGGCTTCCGTTTGAGCAAGTAAATTTCTTCTAGGAAAGCTTACGAAATGACCCGTAAAAGGCCTGGAACGTGGACCCTATGGTCCAAAAATCAATCGAAACCTCATAAAATGTCATCTACAAGTTTTTTGTGACAATCCGGGAGGTTTCCAAAAAATTGGCCCGGTGCCGAAAACCGTGTGCTATAGCTCACGAAAATCGCCCGAAACGGACGCCTTCGCCGAAAAATAAAATTCGAAAACCGTCCGGCCCGAAAACCTACCCCGGTGGTGCTATGCCTTAAACTATGGTCGGTACGTGGAGAAGGGACCGTTGGAGTGACGAAATGTGTCATTCGGCTTCCGTTTGAGCAAGTAAATTTCTTTCTAGGAAAGCTAACGAAATGACCCGTAAAAGGCCCGGAACGTGGACCCTATGGTCCAAAAATCAATCGAAACCTCATAAAATGTCATCTACAAGTTTTTTGTGACAATCCGGGAGGTTTCCAAAAATTGGCCCGGTGCCGAAAACCGTGTGCTATAGCTCACGAAAAATCGCCCGAAAACGACGTTTTCGCGAAAAAATAAAATTCGAAACCGTCCGGCCCGAAACCTACCCCGGTGGTGCTATGCCTTAAACTATGGTCCGTACGTGGAGAAGGGACCGTTGGAGTGACGAAATGTGTCATTCTGGCTTCCGTTTGAGCAAGTAAATTTCTTCTAGGAAAGCTAACGAAATGACCCGTAAAAGGCCTGGAACGTGGACCCTATGGTCCAAAAATCAATCGAAACCTCATAAAATGTCATCTACAAGTTTTTTGTGACAATCCGGGAGGTTTCCAAAAAATTGGCCCGGTGCCGAAAACCGTGTGCTATAGCTCACGAAAATCGCCCCGAAACGGACGTTTTCGCGAAAAAAATAAAAATTCGAAACCGTCCGGCCCGGAAACCTACCCCCGGTGGTGCTATGCCTTAAACTATGGTCCGGTACGTGGAGAAGGGACCGTTGGAGTGACGAAATGTGTCATTCTCGGCTTCCGTTTGAGCAAGTAAATTTCTTCTAGGAAAGCTAACGAAATGACCCGTAAAAGGCTCGGAACGTGGACCCTATGGTCCAAAAATCAATCGAAACCTCATAAAATGTCATCTACAAGTTTTTTGTGACAATCCGGAGGTTTTCCAAAAATTGGCCCGGTGCCGAAAACCGTGTGTTATAGCTCACGAAAATCGCCCGAAACGGACGTTTCGCGACAAAAATAAAATTCGAAACCGTTCGGCCCGAAACCTACCCCCGGTGGTGCTATGCCTTAAACTATGGCTCGGTACGTGGAGAAGGGACCGTTGGAGTGACGAAATGTGTCATTCTCGGCTTCCGTTTGAGCAAGTAAATTTCTTCTAGGAAAGCTAACGAAATGACCCGTAAAAAGGCCCCCGGAACGTGGACCCTATGGTCCAAAAATCAATCGAAACCTCATAAAATGTCATCTACAAGTTTTTTGTGACAATCCGGGAGGTTTCCAAAAAATTGGCCCGGTAAAAGCCGAAAACCGTGTGCTATAGCTCACGAAAATCGCCCGAAACGGACGTTTTCCGAAAAAATAAAATTCGAAACCGTCCGGCCCCGAAACCTACCCCGGTGGTGCTATGCCTTAAACTATGGTCGCGTACGTGGAGAAGGGACCGTTGGAGTGACGAAATGTGTCATTCTCGCTTCCGCTTTGAGCAAGTAAATTTCTTCTAGGAAAGCTAACGAAATGACCCGTAAAAGGCCCGGAACGTGGACCCTATGGTCCAAAAATCAATCGAAACCTCATAAAATGTCATCTACAAGTTTTTTGTGACAATCCGGGAGGTTTCCAAAAAATTGGCCCGGTGCCGAAAACCGTGTGCTATAGCTCACGAAAATCGCCCGAAACGGACGTTTTCGCGAAAAAATAAAATTCGAAACCGTCCGCCCGGAAACCTACCCCGGTGGTGCTATGCCTTAAACTATGGTCGGTACGTGGAGAAGGGACCGTTGGAGTGACGAAATGTGTCATTCCCGCTTCCGTTTGAGCAAGTAAATTTCTTCTAGGAAAGCTAACGAAATGACCCGTAAAAGGCTCGGAACGTGGACCCTATGGTCCAAAAATCAATCGAAACCTCATAAAATGTCATCTACAAGTTTTTTGTGACAATCCGGGAGGTTTCCAAAAAATTGGCCCGGTGCCGAAAACCGTGTGTTATAGCTCACGAAAATCGCCCGAAACGGACGTTTTCGCGAAAAAATAAAAATTCGAAACCGTCCGGCCCGGAAACCTACCCCCGGTGGTGCTATGCCTTAAACTATGGTCGGTACGTGGAGAAGGGACCGTTGGAGTGACGAAATGTGTCATTCCTCGGCTTCCGTTTGAGCAAGTAAATTTCTTCTAGGAAAGCTAACGAAATGACCCGTAAAAGGCCTCGGAACGTGGACCCTATGGTCCAAAAATCAATCGAAACCTCATAAAATGTCATCTACAAGTTTTTTGTGACAATCCGGGAGGTTTCCAAAAAATTGGCCCGGTGCCGAAAACCGTGTGCTATAGCTCACGAAAATCGCCCGAAACGGACGTTTTCGCGAAAAAAATAAAATTCGAAACCGTCCGGCCCGAAACCTACCCCCGGTGGTGCTATGCCTTAAACTATGGTCGGTACGTGGAGAAGGGACCGTTGGAGTGACGAAATGTGTCATTCCTCGCTTCCGTTTGAGCAAGTAAATTTCTTCTAGGAAAGCTAACGAAATGACCCGTAAAATGCCTGGAACGTGGACCCTATGGTCCAAAAATCAATCGAAACCTCATAAAATGTCATCTACAAGTTTTTTGTGACAATCCGGGAGGTTTCCAAAAAATTGGCCCCGGTGCCGAAAACCGTGTGCTATAGCTCACGAAAATCGACCCAAACGGACGTTTTCGCGAAAAAATAAAATTCGAAACCGTCTGGCCCGGAAACCTACCCTGGTGGTGCTATGCCTTAAACTATGGTCGGTACGTGGAGAAGGGACCGTTGGAGTGACGAAATGTGTCATTCTCGCTTCCGTTTGAGCAAGTAAATTTCTTCTAGGAAAGCTAACGAAATGACCCGTAAAAGGCTCGGAACGTGGACCCTATGGTCCAAAAATCAATCGAAACCTCATAAAATGTCATCTACAAGTTTTTTGTGACAATCCGGGAGGTTTCCAAAAAATTGGACCAGGTGCCGAAAACCGTGTGCTATAGCTCACGAAAATCGCCCGAAACGGACGTTTTCGCGAATAAATAAAATTCGAAACCATCTGGCCCTGAAACCTACCCTGGTGGTGCTATGCCTTAAACTATGGCCGGTACGTGGAGAAGGGACCGTTGGAGTGACGAAATGTGTCATTCTTGCTTCTGGTTGAGCAAGTAAATTTCTTCTAGGAAAGCTAACGAAATGACCCGTAAAAGGCTCGGAACGTGGACCCTATGGTCCAAAAATCAATCGAAACCTCATAAAATGTCATCTACAAGTTTTTTGTGACAATCCCGGAGGTTTCCAAAAATTGGCCCTGGTGCCGAAAATCGTGTGCTATAGCTCACGAAAATCGCCCGAAACAGATATTTTCGCGAAAAAATAAAATTCGAAACCGTTTGGCCCGGAAACCTACCCTGGTGGTGCTATGCCTTAAACTATGGTCGGTACGTGGAGAAGGGACTGTTGGAGTGACGAAATGTGTCATTCTAGCTTCCGTTTGAGCAAGTAAATTTGTTCTAGGAAAGCTAACGAAATGACCCGTAAAAGGCCTGGAACGTGGACCCTATGGTCCAAAAATCAATCGAAACCTCATAAAATGTCATCTACAGGTTTTTTGTGACAATCCGGGAGGTTTCCAAAAAATTGGCCCGGGTGCCGAAAAACCGTGTGCTATAGCTCACGAAAATCGCCCCGAAACGGACGTTTTCGCGAAAAAAAAAAAATTCGAAACCGTCCGGCCCGAAACCTACCCCGGTGGTGCTATGCCTTAAACTATGGTCGGTACGTGGAGAAGGGACCGTTGGAGTGACGAAATGTGTCATTCTCGCTTCCGTTTGAGCAAGTAAATTTCTTCTAGGAAAGCTAACGAAATGACCCGTAAAAGGCTTGGAACGTGGACCCTATGGTCAAAAATCAATCAAAACCTCATAAAATGACATCTACAGGTTTTTTGTGACAATCCGGCAGGTTTCCAAAAATTGGCCCGGGTGCCGAAAACCGTGTGCTATAGCTCACGAAAATCGCCCGAAACGGACGTTTCCGCGAAAAAATAAAATTCGAAACCGTTCGGCCCGAAACCTACCCCCGGTGGTGCTATGCCTTAAACTATGGTCGGTACGTGGAGAAGGGACCGTTGGAGTGACGAAATGTGTCATTCGGGCTTCCGTTTGAGCAAGTAAATTTCTTCTAGGAAAGCTAACGAAATGACCCGTAAAAGGCTCCCGGAACGTGGACCCTATGGTCCAAAAATCAATCGAAACCTCATAAAATGTCATCTACAAGTTTTTTGTGACAATCCGGGAGGTTTCCAAAAAATTGGCCCGGTGCCGAAAACCGTGTGCTATAGCTCACGAAAATCGCCCGAAACGGACGTTTTCGCGAAAAAATAAAATTCGAAACCGTCCGGCCCGAAAACCTACCCCCGGTGGTGCTATGCCTTAAACTATGGCCCCGCACGTGGAGAAGGGACCGTTGGAGTGACGAAATGTGTCATTCGGGCTTCCGTTTGAGCAAGTAAATTTCTTCTAGGAAAGCTAACGAAATGACCCGTAAAAGGCCTGGAACGTGGACCCTATGGTCCAAAAATCAATCGAAACCTCATAAAATGTCATCTACAAGTTTTTTGTGACAATCCGGAGGTTTCCAAAAAATTGGCCCGGTGCCGAAAACCGTGTGCTATAGCTCACGAAAATCGCCCGAAACGGACGTTTTCGAAAAAATAAAAATTCGAAACCGTCCGGCCCGAAACCTACCCCGGTGGTGCTATGCCTTAAACTATGGTCGGTACGTGGAGAAGGGACCGTTGGAGTGACGAAATGTGTCATTCTCGCTTCCGTTTGAGCAAGTAAATTTCTTCTAGGAAAGCTAACGAAATGACCCGTAAAAGGCCCGGAACGTGGACCCTATGGTCCAAAAATCAATCGAAACCTCATAAAATGTCATCTACAAGTTTTTTGTGACAATCCGGGAGGTTTCCAAAAAATTGGCCCGGTGCCGAAAACCGTGTGCTATAGCTCACGAAAATCGCCCGAAACGGACGTTTTCGCGAAAAAAATAAAATTCGAAACCGTCCGGCCCGAAACCTACCCTGGTGGTGCTATGCCTTAAACTATGGTCGGTACGTGGAGAAGGGACCGTTGGAGTGACGAAATGTGTCATTCTGGCTTCCGTTTGAGCAAGTAAATTTCTTCTAGGAAAGCTAACGAAATGACCCGTAAAAGGCCTGGAACGTGGACCCTATGGTCCAAAAAATCAATCGAAACCTCATAAAATGTCATCTACAAGTTTTTTGTGACAATCCGGGAGGTTTCCAAAAATTGGCCCGGTGCCGAAAAACCGTGTGCTATAGCTCACGAAAATCGCCCGAAACGGACGTTTTCGCGAAAAAATAAAATTCGAAACCGTCCGGCCCGAAACCTACCCCGGTGGTGCTATGCCTTAAACTATGGCTCGGTACGTGGAGAAGGGACCGTTGGAGTGACGAAATGTGTCATTCGCGCTTCCGTTTGAGCAAGTAAATTTCTTCTAGGAAAGCTAACGAAATGACCCGTAAAAGGCCCGGAACGTGGACCCTATGGTCCAAAAATCAATCGAAACCTCATAAAATGTCATCTACAAGTTTTTTGTGACAATCCGGAGGTTTCCAAAAATTGGCCCGGTGCCGAAAACCGTGTGCTATAGCTCACGAAAATCGCCCGAAACGGACGTTTTCGCGAAAAAAATAAAAATTCGAAACCGTCTCGGCCCGGAAACCTACCCCCGGTGGTGCTATGCCTTAAACTATGGTCGGGACGTGGAGAAGGGACCGTTGGAGTGACGAAATGTGTCATTCGCTTCCGTTTGAGCAAGTAAATTTCTTCTAGGAAAGCTAACGAAATGACCCGTAAAAGGCTCCGGGAACGTGGACCCTATGGTCCAAAAATCAATCGAAACCTCATAAAATGTCATCTACAAGTTTTTTGTGACAATCCGGGAGGTTTCCAAAAAATTGGCCCGGTGCCGAAAACCGTGTGCTATAGCTCACGAAAATCGCCCGAAACCGACGTTTTCGCGAAAAAATAAAATTCGAAACCGTCTGGCCCGAAAACCTACCCCGGTGGTGCTATGCCTTAAACTATGGTCGGTACGTGGAGAAGGGACCGTTGGAGTGACGAAATGTGTCATTCTAGCTTCCGTTTGAGCAAGTAAATTTCTTCTAGGAAAGCTAACGAAATGACCCGTAAAAGGCCCGGAACGTGGACCCTATGGTCCAAAAATCAATCGAAACCTCATAAAATGTCATCTACAAGTTTTTTGTGACAATCCGGGAGGTTTCCAAAAAATTGGCCCGGGTGCCGAAAACCGTGTGCTATAGCTCACGAAAATCGCCCGAAACGGACGTTTTCGCGAAAAAATAAAATTCGAAACCGTCCGGCCCGAAACCTACCCTGGTGGTGCTATGCCTTAAACTATGGTCGGTACGTGGAGAAGGGACCGTTGGAGTGACGAAATGTGTCATTCTGGCTTCCGTTTGAGCAAGTAAATTTCTTCTAGGAAAGCTAACGAAATGACCCGTAAAAGGCCTGGAACGTGGACCGTATGGTCCAAAAAATCAATCGAAACCTCATAAAATGTCAACTATAAGTTTTTTGTGACAATCCGGGAGGTTTCCAAAAAATTGGCCCGGGTGCCGAAAACCGTGTGCTATAGCTCACGAAAATCGCCCGAAACGGACGTTTTCGCGAAAAAAAAAATTCGAAACCGTCTGGCCCGGAAACCTACCCTCGGTGGTGCTATGCCTTAAACTATGGCCGGTACGTGGAGAAGGGACCGTTGGAGTGACGAAATGTGTCATTCCCGCTTCCGTTTGAGCAAGTAAATTTCTTCTAGGAAAGCTAACGAAATGACCCGTAAAAGGCTCGGAACGTGGACCCTATGGTCCAAAAATCAATCGAAACCTCATAAAATGTCATCTACAAGTTTTTTGTGACAATCCGGGGTTTCCAGGGTTCCAAAAATTGGCCCGGTGCCGAAAACCGTGTGCTATAGCTCACGAAAATCGCCCGAAACGGACGTTTTCGAAAAAATAAAATTCGAAACCGTCCGGCCCGAAACCTACCCCGGTGGTGCTATGCCTTAAACTATGGCCGGTACGTGGAGAAGGGACCGTTGGAGTGACGAAATGTGTCATTCCGGCTTCCGTTTGAGCAAGTAAATTTCTTCTAGGAAAGCTAACGAAATGACCCGTAAAAGGCCTGGAACGTGGACCCTGTGGTCCAAAAATCAATCGAAACCTCATAAAATGTCATCTACAAGTTTTTTGTGACAATCCGGGAGGTTTCCAAAAAATTGGCCCGGGTGCCGAAAACCGTGTGCTATAGCTCAGGAAAAATCGCCCGAAACGGACGTTTTCGCGAAAAAATAAAATTCGAAACCGTCTGGCCCGGAAAACTACCCTGGTGGTGCTATGCCTTAAACTATGGCCCGTACGTGGAGAAGGGACCGTTGGAGTGACGAAATGTGTCATTCCCGCTTCCGTTTGAGCAAGTAAATTTCTTCTAGGAAAGCTAACGAAATGACCCGTAAAAGGCCTGGAACGTGGACCCTATGGTCCAAAAATCAATCGAAACCTCATAAAATGTCATCTACAAGTTTTTTGTGACAATCCGGGAGGTTTCCAAAAATTTAGCCCCGGTGCCGAAAACCGTGTGCTATAGCTCACGAAAATCGCCCGAAACGGACGTTTTCGCGAAAAAATAAAATTCGAAACCGTCCGGCCCGAAACCTACCCCGGTGGTGCTATGCCTTAAACTATGGTCGGTACGTGGAGAAGGGACCGTTGGAGTGACGAAATGTGTCATTCCCGCTTCCGTTTGAGCAAGTAAATTTCTTCTAGGAAAGCTAACGAAATGACCCGTAAAAGGCTCGGAACGTGGACCCTATGGTCCAAAAATCAATCGAAACCTCATAAAATGTCATCTACAAGTTTTTTGTGACAATCCGGGAGGTTTCCAAAAATTGGCCCGGTGCCGAAAACCGTGTGCTATAGCTCACGAAAATCGCCCGAAACGGACGTTTTCGCGAAAAAATAAAATTCGAAACCGTCCGGCCCGAAACCTACCCCGGTGGTGCTATGCCTTAAACTATGGTCGGTACGTGGAGAAGGGACCGTTGGAGTGACGAAATGTGTCATTCCGGCTTCCGCTTTGAGCAAGTAAATTTCTTCTAGGAAAGCTAACGAAATGACCCGTAAAAGGCCCGGAACGTGGACCCTATGGTCCAAAAATCAATCGAAACCTCATAAAATGTCATCTACAAGTTTTTTGTGACAATCCGGGAGGTTTCCAAAAAATTGGCCCGGTGCCGAAAACCGTGTGCTATAGCTCACGAAAATCGCCCGAAACGGACGTTTTCGCGAAAAAATAAAAATTCGAAACCGTCCGGCCCGAAAACCTACCCCGGTGGTGCTATGCCTTAAACTATGGTCGGACGTGGAGAAGGGACCGTTGGAGTGACGAAATGTGTCATTCGCTGGCTTCCGTTTGAGCAAGTAAATTTCTTCTAGGAAAGCTAACGAAATGACCCGTAAAAGGCCTGGAACGTGGACCCTATGGTCCAAAAAATCAATCGAAACCTCATAAAATGTCAACTATAAGTTTTTTTGACAATCCGGGAGGTTTCCAAAAATTGCCCGGGTGCCGAAAACCGTGTGCTATAGCTCACGAAAATCGCCCGAAACGGACATTTTCGCGAAAAAATAAAATTCGAAACCGTCTGGCCCGGAAACCTACCCTGGTGGTGCTATGCCTTAAACTATGGTCGGTACGTGGAGAAGGGACCGTTGGAGTGACGAAATGTGTCATTCGGCTTCCGCTTTGAGCAAGTAAATTTCTTCTAGGAAAGCTAACGAAATGACCCGTAAAAGGCCCGGAACGTGGACCCTATGGTCCAAAAATCAATCGAAACCTCATAAAATGTCATCTACAAGTTTTTTGTGACAATCCCGGGAGGTTTCCAAAAAATTGGCCCGGTGCCGAAAACCGTGTGCTATAGCTCACGTAAAAATCGCCCGAAACGGACGCTTTCGCGAAAAAATAAAATTCGAAAACCGTCCGGCCCGAAACCTACCCCGGTGGTGCTATGCCTTAAACTATGGTCGGTACGTGGAGAAGGGACCGTTGGAGTGACGAAATGTGTCATTCCGCTTCCGCTTGAGCAAGTAAATTTCTTCTAGGAAAGCTAACGAAATGACCCGTAAAAGGCCTGGAACGTGGACCCTATGGTCCAAAAATCAATCGAAACCTCATAAAATGTCATCTACAAGTTTTTTGTGACAATCCGGGAGGTTTCCAAAAAATTGGCCCGGTGCCGAAAACCGTGTGCTATAGCTCACGAAAATCGGCCCCGAAACGGACGTTTTCGCGAAAAAATAAAATTCGAAACCGTCCGGCCGGAAACCTACCCTGGTGGTGCTATGCCTTAAACTATGGTCGGTACGTGGAGAAGGGACCGTTGGAGTGACGAAATGTGTCATTCTGGCTTCCGTTTGAGCAAGTAAATTTCTTCTAGGAAAGCTAACGAAATGACCCGTAAAAGGCCTGGAACGTGGACCCTATGGTCCAAAAATCAATCGAAACCTCATAAAATATCATCTAAAAGTTTTTTGTGACAATCCGGGAAGTTTCAAAAAAATTGGCCCGGGTGCCGAAAACCGTGTGCTATAGCTCACGAAAATCGCCCGAAACGGACGTTTTCGCGAAAAAATAAAATTCAAAACCGTCTGGCCCGGAAACCTACCCTGGTGGTGCTATGCCTTAAACTATGGTCGGTACGTGGAGAAGGGACCGTAGGAGTGACGAAATGTGTCATTCTGGCTTCCGTTTGAGCAAGTAAATTTCTTCTAGGAAAGCTAACGAAATGACCCGTAAAAGGCCCGGAACGTGGACCCTATGGTCCAAAAATCAATCGAAACCTCATAAAATGTCATCTACAAGTTTTTTGTGACAATCCGGAGGTTTCCAAAAATTGGCCGGGTGCCGAAAACCGTGTGCTATAGCTCACGAAAATCGCCCGAAACGGACGTTTTCGCGAAAAATAAAATTCGAAACCGTCTGGCCCGGAACCTACCCTGGTGGTGCTATGCCTTAAACTATGGTCGGTACGTGGAGAAGGGACCGTTGGAGTGACGAAATGTGTCATTCTGGCTTCCGTTTGAGCAAGTAAATTTCTTCTAGGAAAGCTAACGAAATGACCCGTAAAAGGCCTGGAACGTGGACCCTATGGTCCAAAAATCAATCGAAACCTCATAAAATGTCATCTACAAGTTTTTTGTGACAATCCGGGAGGTTTCCAAAAATTGGCTCGGGTGCCCAAAACCGTGTGCTATAGCTCACGAAAATCGCCCGAAACGGACGCGCAAAAAATAAAATTCGAAACCGTCTGGCCCGAAACCTACCCCGGTGGTGCTATGCCTTAAACTATGGTCGGTACGTGGAGAAGGGACCGTTGGAGTGACGAAATGTGTCATTCAGCTTCCGCTTGAGCAAGTAAATTTCTTCTAGGAAAGCTAACGAAATGACCCGTAAAAGGCCCGGAACGTGGACCCTATGGTCCAAAAATCAATCGAAACCTCATAAAATGTCATCTACAAGTTTTTTGTGACAATCCGGAGGTTTCCAAAAAATTGGCTCCGGGTGCCGAAAACCGTGTGCTATAGCTCACGAAAATCGCCCGAAACGGACGTTTTCGCGAAAAAATAAAATTCGAAAACCGTCCGGCCCGAAACCCACCCCCGGTGGTGCTATGCCTTAAACTATGGTCGGCACGTGGAGAAGGGACCGTTGGAGTGACGAAATGTGTCATTCTCGCTTCCGCTTGAGCAAGTAAATTTCTTCTAGGAAAGCTAACGAAATGACCCGTAAAAAGGCTCCGGGAACGTGGACCCTATGGTCCAAAAATCAATCGAAACCTCATAAAATGTCATCTACAAGTTTTTTGTGACAATCCGGGAGGTTTCCAAAAATTGCCTCGGTGCCGAAAACCGTGTGCTATAGCTCACGTAAAATCGCCCGAAACGGACGTTTTCGCTAAAAAATAAAATTCGAAACCTGTTTGGAAAAAAAAGTTTAATTTGGTCGTCACGCCTATTCACCCCCCCCCCTCTAGGCGACATCAAGGTCCTTTCAATTGGTATCGAGCTTGGTGCTCCGATTCGAGCTTAACCGCTTGGAGTTCTTCGATGTCGACAACTTGTGAGGTACCGTTTGAGCCTCTAGCTCCGGATGGCTCAAACTATTCTTCTTGGTGCTCTAATGTTCTCATTGCACTTAAGGTTTTGGGCCCTACCGCTGAGAGCATTATGGTTGTGAGTATCCTTCCAAAGGATGAGACGTGTGTCTCGCCAATGGACTTGAAGAAGAAGCAACTCAATGCTGTTATTACTAACCTTTTGTGTAGCTGTGTATGTAGAGAACTAAAGTACATTATCTTGAAGAGCAAAAAGATTTCTGAAGATGCTCATCTCATTTGGAAATTACTACTTGAGTTGGTAAACACCAAATGGGATGAACTCGAGAGTGATGATGAAGACGAGTCAGTGGAGATGTGCCCTACCTCTACAACATCCACTGAGCATCAAGCATCAAACCTCAAGCAATAAGAAGAGCAAAGAAGCGAAGACGCTGTCCCTCTGCGGGACCGTCGGACGGTGACGCCCACGGTCGACCGGTGCCGCGAGGGGCACGCCAACTTGCTTGATGGCCAAGAAGGAAAAGAGAAGCAAGAAGAAGAGACAAGCCAAAGGGGCTAAGGACCAGAAGATTGAAGCTTCAAGCTCTTCGTCAAAAGAACTTGAACTTCTCAAATCCAAACTTGCATCTTTGGTTTGTAAGTATGAAACTTTGGCTAACAAATATGATCATGACATCAAATCCTTTGCTTGTAGAGCTAAAATAGAAGAAGATGCCAATGATGTTCTAGAAGCCAAGCTAGCGAAGCTCACTAGCGAGCATATGGTGTTACAAGCTAATCACAATGAACTTGAACTTTCCTATGAGAAGCTTGTTGACTCTTATGCAACACTAGAGATAGCCCATGAGGTTGTGCTTTCATCGGTAAAATCCATACAACCTCCATCTCACACATGCACATGCTCACATTTTCAAGTTAATTTATCTTGCGCTAATGATTGTTTGTCTCAAGCAAGCCAATATAGCATTGAGCATGTACTTGTAGAATCTTGTGATGACCTCATTGCCGAAGAGAATGATAAGCTAAAGCAAGAGGTTGAAAATGTAACAGACCGGGTTTTCGGTGAGGAAAACCCGACTCCCCGTACCATTGTGATAGTCCCCGGATCTAAGCTATCACATACGTAACTCATTACGAAATAATATCATTTCCATACAACGAAATCGCAGTACAAATCATAATATTTACATCCGAAACAACTCGATATACGAATTTAGTACAAGCCCCTTGGGCTAAGCGACAAGTAGAAATCCCGCGTAGCGGTAGCTAGGGCTTCAAGTCTTCATCTTCAGTCTTCACCACAGGCATCCTTGAGCGAAGCAACGCAACCCTTTCTTCATGGAGTCCCCGAACCCGACTCTCAAGCCAAGTCCAATCCTGCACACTCTTAAAACTATCCCCAAGGAACGGGATAGGTTCACGTCACCAACTGTATGCAGCTTTAAGTGGCCTATCTCTAAAGGGTAAGAAAAGTGACAAGGTAGAAGCTCGGGTTTCCTATGCAACCCGCGCAAAGCATAATTAGAAAACATCTCCATATAAGTCCCAAACCATACTCTCAAGCACGGCTCGGAACCTCCCGGTACCCCGGGGCCCCGTCTCCACATCCTATCTCCATCTAAAGGCGATGCGAGAACTTCCTCTCCTCGCACCTCAATGATTGCAATCGGATCGACGAGGTAGAGGGAGCCACTCTACTCTAACCGACCGCAACCACGGCTCACCACACTCTCAACTATAGGGGGGAGGTAGAAATCCCAAAACATGAGGAACAAGCATGTCTTCAAGGTTTGTCCATGACCGAGGACGCGGCTATACGTATAGATCGAACAACTCTGCAGAGCGTGTACACCTGTACCCAACCCGGATGGAATCCAGTGGTAGCTAGTCGACTGAACCCACCCTACCGTGCGAACTCTCGGTAGTTACGGTCCCACCACCGCATCCGGCCCTCAAAACGATCCCCCTCGCAAAGGGAATTGCACGGAACGTGAAATGCTCCCGTGTGGCCACACGAGAGACGCTCGAGAGGGTGGTCTCACCTCCACCGCTCCCCCACAGATACCCTCTATCCTTCCTAAGCAGGTATGGTTCCGCACTTGCCGAGCTCAACTCGGCCCTATCCCCACTCTCGGCGGGGTGGTGTGTACGAAAGTCCTATCGACAAGGTTGATCCACTCGCTTTCGCACGGGGGCAAGCTCATGTCCTCCATCCGCAAGTAAAACCCCAACACCTAGGCTCCGAAAACCGTCAAAGTAGGGATACACTGAGGAGTGCACCCCTATCTCCGATCCCGGATCGGTTGTTTCGAGCTCACCCCCGCCAAAGTACCCAAAACGCCTTCTCTCCGCCGGTTTTCCCCACTCACGCCAAGAACCACTATTCCCATCCCGAACACATGCATCGCGAAGCTCAGCGCATATACACGCTTATATAAACATATATAGTAGTAGGACAATCAAGGACAGGATAATTAAAGAAGGCAGTGCAAGGTTCATCATCATCATGCATTTAAAGTAAAGCGCTAGCATTCTACATAGCAATGCCTAATAGGTATTTCAGAATCAGTCGGGCGTGAACACCTGTGTGCAAGTAGTCGTCGGAGTTTTCCGTAGTTGTACTTGATCTTCTGGCTTGACTCCTTGAAGGACCGATACGGCGAACCGAGAGAGGGGGGGGAGTGAATGGGAGCCGATAAAAATTCTTCTCGATGGAGATGAGAACTCCAACAAGACGAACGCGGCTTCCAACACACGTCTCGACTCACTACCCAAGTTGGCCAAGCCCACGTAGCCACCGGAGTGCCACCGGACCTAGGAACCAACACACACGGCCTTCCGAGCTCGAGAACGCGGCGGAACAACAAACCCCGAGTCTACTGAGACCCACACCGGTCGGACCGGTGAGCACCACCGGTCGGGACCGGTCCCCGCCGGTGAACCCGAGCAACTTCCACTAAGTGGCTCTACACCGGTCGGACCGGTGAGACGCACCGGTCGGACCGATGGCGACCGTGGAAAGCCCCCAAGGCACCAAACAGGGCCAACCGACCACCAAACGAACCCAAACTCGAAACGGCGGCACCACGGGACAACAAAGAACACACCAAGACGCTCACCCGAGCAAAAACCCACGAGGGCCCGCACCGGTCGGACCGGTCAAGAGCACCGGTCGGGCCGGTGTAGCTCCTGGCGGCCTCGGGATGAGAAAGCACCCGCGGTCAACTCCCCCAAATCCAAATCTCGATCTCCCGAATCGCTCCACGGACTTGAACAAGACTTTGGGGATATCGGGAGCACCTCATGAGGAGTCCATAGCCAAGTTTAATCCCACCAAATCTCGTCCAAAAAGGAGGAATCGAAGAAATCCCGCCGAAAGCACTTCCGACCCAAGAACTCAAGAAACCCCAAATTCGAGCAACTTTTCTCACGGATTTGGGAGGGGAATCACACCAAAGAACCACGAAGGGTTCCCACAAATTTCCCCCACCGAATCACCAAGAGAAAAGCCCCAAAAACACTCCAAAGAAATCACCGAAGAGGGCTCCGAAAATCACCACCAAAAACGACCAAGGGTAAAACACATCCAAACCTTGAGGAATCACGCCGAATCATCTATACATGAAACAAGGATTCGTACAAGGTCTAGCAAGCCGCCCGATCATCCATCCCTCTCTACAAGATCTCTCCGTGAAGCTCTCTTGCTAGTCCTAAGGAAAACCTAGAGAAAATAGGTGGAAAATAGGAAAACTAATGAGCTAGGGTTCCAAGAGTTGGCTGCCATCCTCTCACCTCTTGGGTTATATGGAGGCAACCGAATGTCTAAAATGCCCTTCTCTACTAACTAGGGATACAAGCCCCTCAAGGGCGGATTTGGAATTCTTGATGTCTTCACCATCGGACGGATGCCGGCGACCGCACCTGCGTAGCCTCGACGCAAGCCATGCGATCCCGACGCGTGTCCTCCGCTTCGAAGATTCGGGACTGCGTCGTCGCACACGGTCGACCGGTGCTCCTCACCGGTCGAGCCGGTCCTCACCGGTCGGACCGGTCGGACCCACCGGTCGGACCGGTCGGTGTGCCGCCGCACCTCCGGTCTTCGGTTCTCCGGTCTTGGCTTTGTGGATCAACCAAGGAACCCGGTGGTTTTCGGTGAACCACCGAAACCCCGCGAACTCGGTGTAGCCTCCGCCAATCTCCACTCATGACTTGTCTCCCACATAATCCCGGCTCGACCTTGGTTTTGAGGCTCAACCAAGAAACCGTCCACGACTTCATCTTGTTGTTCATGCCACCATGCGGTCCGCACTTGACCCCGCCGGCCACCGGTCCCTCGAACGAAGCCTACTTGTCTTCTCCACACCCGGAGGCCTCACCGGCGACGACCTTTCGCGCTTGTTCTTCACACCGCACCAACACGAGTCAAGCCGCAACCCGCACCCGCAATACTTAGCCAAGAATCAGTCCACACAACGTTGTCAATCACTCATCACACAAGGAAGCGACCATCCACCGGTCCTCGAACCACACATGGTCCTCAATCTCCCTCTTGATGAGTGCATTGACAACACCCACGCGAAAGTAACAAGAGAGAAAAGAAAAAGAAAAGAAACGAACAAAACGAAATTCCAACAAGCGATCGAAAGCCAAACAAAGGCAAAGATCAAGATCACTTGAAGAAAACAAGTCTCGGACCCCTTAGGCAAGGGCAACGGCTCGACACATCCGAGACAAAGCAAAACTCAAGCAAAGAGCACAAACCACCGAAACAAAGCTCGAAAACCACAAAGAGCTCCCCCCTGCACACATGCAAGCTCCCCCCCGAACCAATGCACCTCCCCCCGGACGAATGCATGCAAGACACCACTTGAAAACGGATGACGGCAAAGACTTACGAGCTTACACCGGTCGGACCGGTCATCACCACCGGTCGGACCGGTGCCCAACATATGTACGGGACCAGCACTCACACCGGTCAGACCGGTGCTCATCACCGGTCAGACCGGTGTACAACAAGAGCCCGAAATGGCTCGAAACCACTGAAAACCTTCTAAACGCGTCCAACAAGCCATTTCAAGCTCAAACTTCTCCCCCTTGTTGGCAATGCATGAATCAAGCCAAAAATGCAAAACTTTCAACCTAGAGCTTCTCAAATATACAAGATTCAACAAAGAATGCTACACACGTCCAAATGAGCAAGTTAGATACTCTACGGCTTCGTATCGATCTCAACTACATGATCACCAAGTTTCACAACCATTGGACGAAGCTAAGATGGATTTTGGCAATTTTGCGAAAAACTTGCCTCTCATGAGCAAAGTCCTAAACATGATCAAAGCATATCAAAATGGCAAAGCCACACAAACTTCATGCTAGGACAGCCATTCTAATCATAAGACCATCACAAACACCCACAAGCACCTCATGTCATGTCAAAGCCACCGAGCCATGTGCCTACTTCTATGTATGAGACTTCTCATTGGTAGGCATCATGCAACGGTTTAGCACCCAAAGCAAATTAAATTCAGGCACGTATGACATGGGAGCACATTTCCAAGCATTTTTCATTTCATTTTCAGATTTGTAAATGGTACATGAAATGTCTTTGCGACAAAAAGGAACTTATGCTCCTCCACAAGATAAATCTAGAGGGCTAAACATTCATGATGGCAAATGAGCCTTTGGCTCCATATGATCAATAAACTAGCTATCCAACCACAAATTAAGCATAGCAAGGCCACAAAAACATGTCAAGAGCATGTAAAGGCATTTACACATGAGAGAGCATACATGTGACATTTTTCAAAAGCATAGCTATCAACCATGGATTATTCATCAAGATCATCAAGAGCTAAGCCAAACTAACCGTAGCATACCAAACAAGCTCACAAAGACAAATATCTCATTCCATGGTGAACAATGTATATGAGAGAAGCTTTTCCTAACCAATGCATATGATACAAAATGCATGCAATCTAAGATACAAGGATGCCTATACATCATGTTACATATGCCATGCCAAATGCAAGAAATGCACAAAGGAAAGCTATACGTATGCTACAAACCGGCTCCTCGAGGGGAGGCAAAACGGGCTCGACACCACCGGCAAATGAAAGCTCCTACACACCCAACTCGGAAATCAAACACACACCAAGTTCCCCCCGCAAACGAGTGAAAGTTGCTTGATCTAGAGGTTTGGTGAAAATATCGGCTAGTTGGTGATGTGTGGGTACATGGATCAACGCTATCTTTCCTTTCTCAACGTTGTCTCTCGGAAATGATACCTCACTTCTATGTGCTTGGTTTTAGAATGGAGCACCGGGTTCTTTGCAACGCTTATGGCACCGGTGCTATCACATTGAAGTGGGACATGGGTATACTCCTCACCAAAGTCACTCATGGTGTAGGTGATCCAAAGGAGCCGAGAGCAACAACTAGCGGCGACAACATACTCGGCTTCGGTCGTGGATTGAGCAACACTCGATCGCTTACGCGAAGACCAAGACACCAACGAAGAACCCAAAAGCGGCAAGTCCCGGAAGTGGACTTCCTATCCAACCGACACCCGGCAAAATCCGCGTCCGAAAAGCCATGAAGGGCCAAAGAAGAGGACGCGGAGTACCAAAGGCCGAAGTTGGGAGTGTGACGCAAGTACCTGAAAATTCGCTTCACCGCTTGCCGATGCGAAGTCCTCGGAGACGCTTGAAAACGAGCGCACAGACACACCGAGAACCGTATGTCCGGCCTCGTTGCCGTCAAGTAGAGGAGTGACCCGATCATGCTCCGGTACTCCTTCTGGTCCACGTGTTCACCTTCCTCGTCCGCATCAAGAGCCGTAGTCGTACTCATCGGCGTCGTCATAGCCTTGGAGTCCTCCATCTTGAACTTCCTCACAATGTCCTTGGTGTACTTAGCTCGGTGCACAAATGTTCCTTCCTTTGATTGCTTGATTTGTAGCCCGAGGAAGAACCGCAACTCGCCCATCATGCTCATCTCAAACTCCCTGCTCATATCATCCGCAAACCTCGCAACAAGAGAGTTAGACGAGCCACCAAAGACAATATCATCCACGTACACCCGCACAATCGGGATATCTCCGCCCCCGCCTCAAGAAAAACAAGGTCCGATCGACCTTCCCCATCTCAAAGCCTCTCGCAAACAAGAACCCCCTCAACCTCGCCATACCAAGCTCTAGGCGCCGCTTCAACCCATACGAGCGCCTTCCTCAACTTGTACACCCGGTGGGGGTACTTCTCACTCTCAAACCCCGAGGTCGTCTCACATACACTTCTTCCTCCAACACTCCATTCGAGAAAAGCACTCTTCACATCCATTTGGTGCAACTTGAACCCTTTAGCCACGAGAAAAGGCTAGAAGGATCCTAATCGCCTCCAAACGGGCTACGGGAGCAAAGGTCTCCTCGTAGTCGATCCCCTCCTTCGATCGAACCCCCGAGCAACAAGTCTCGACTTGTTCCTCACAACCTCACCCTTCTCTCCCTCTTTGTTTTTCCACACCCACTTTGTACCAATCGGCTTACACCCCGGGGGAGGGTCAACCAACTCCCACACCGATTCCTCTCAAAGTTCTCCAACTCCTCATGCATCGAGTTAACCCAATTGTGATCGATAGTGCGTGTCCAATGTCTTTGGGCTCGAAAGAAGCAACAAATGCAGCATGAGCAAAATGGGAATTGTTTCGAACCCTCGACCGTGTAGTGCGTTCATTCATGTCGCCGATGATCCTCGAAGCCGGGTGATCCACCCGAACTCGCCGGGGAGGTTCTCGCCTCGAAGCTACCTCCCCCTCAACATCGGCTTCTCCTCGTTCTTGATTTGTCGTCGTAGGTGTAGCGAGAGGGTCCATCCATCATCGTAGTCGAAGTAGTGGGTACATGTTCAGCCGGGGGCACCGCACCACCATCCTCATCATCACCATGTTCATGCTCCTCCTCCCGAAAGATCTCCTCGCCAAGCTCATCATCACCTGCACACTCAAAGACAAGCTGACTACGTGGCTCTGTCTCGTCGAAGGTTACCTCGCAAGTCTCCACGATTTGGTTAGTTTCAAGATTGAGCACACGATATGCTCTAGAATGAGATGCATAACCAAAGAAAATGCCATCGACGGACCTAGCCTCAAACTTATCCAACTTCCCGCCTTTTTTCGAATGAAACACTTGCAACCAAAGACATGGAAGTGACTCACCTTGGGTGTGCGGCCATGCATCAACTCATAGCATGTCTTCTTCTTGTGCACTCGAGGTATATCCCGTTCGACACATAGCATGCGGTATTCACCGCCTCGGCCCAATACCTCCTCGGAGTCCTATGCTCATCAAGCATCGTCCGAGCCATCTCGCACAAGGTCCCGTTCTTCCTTTCCACAACACCATTCGGGGAGGCGTATACGGACTCGAAAACCGGTGCTCAAGACCCAAGTCATGACAAAAGGTTTCAAAACGAGAGTTCCTGAATTCCGTGCCATTATCACTGCGGATAGCTCGTATGGCATCTCCGTGCCTCTCGTTCCTCAACCTCAAGACTAGATCTCGAACAAAACCAAACGTCTCCCCCTTATCCTCGAGAAAGAACACCCACGCATACCGAGAATAGTCGTCCACCACAACAAGGACATACCACTTCCCACCCGCAGATCGCACACGAGCTGGGCCAACAAGGTCCATATGGAGCGGCTCGCATGGACGCTCGCTCATCACATCGGTGAGAGGCGGGTGAGAAGAGGCCACCATCTTGGCATGCCTACACGGAGCACAAACCAACTCTTTCTCAAGCCTCAACCGTGGCAATCCTCGGACCAAATTGAGTTTACTCAAGCGTGACAAAAGGTCAAAGCTCAAGTGACCCAACTTCCTATGCCACTTCCACAACTCACTCGAAGAACCAGCCAAGAAACAACGCTCCACACCCGAAGACTGAGAAAAATCAGCACGAAACACCTGACCCTCGGGAACGACCATACAAACAAGGTCCCCTCGAGAGTCCACAATCCGAGAACCACCAGGCCGAAACAACACCTCAAAACCCTCATCCAACAACTGGGACACAGAAAGCAAATTGTACCCCAGCGATTGAACAAGAGCAACACGCCTCAGAGTGATCTTGTCACTCACTTTTATCTCACCTTCTGAAAGCACACGCCCACGCCCATTGTCCCCAAAGGTGATGTACCTCTTCGTCACCACCGGGACGAGACTTGAGAACCACCCCCTCGTCTCCGGTCATATGCCTCGAACAACCGGAGTCAATCAACCAAATGTTCTTCAAGTCTCCCACCCGAAATTCAAAAATAGGCACGTGAGCGAACAAACGACTCAACGATCGGGGTTAGTACCAAAGGAGGAAAACCGATGCGCGAGCCATTTGCTCGAAAGTGGGGTTAGCACCAACCAAAGCATCTCTCCTACCAAAGCTACCTCCACGAACACCACCACGGTAACCACCCCCGAGGGAACCACCCCTCTCTCGCCCGGAGGAGGACCAAAACCACGCAAGAAAGCCCGTGGAACGTCCTTCCTCTCCAACTCAACTCCACGACTCCTCCAATCCCCGTATTGAGCACGAGGAGGAGAACGTCTAGCAACCGACCACCCGCACCCTTTCCACCCCAACCACCGTAACCACGACCACCGAAACAACCCTCGCACCCGCACGAGCTCGAAACCCGAACATCCGTCCGTCCCGAGCCCGCACCGGTCGGACCGGTGCCCCACACCGGTCCGACCGGTGTGACACGGACAAGAAGACCACCTCGCAGCCTTCTTCTCTCCCCAAGCCCGAACTGTCCTCACAATCGCCTTGCCCCCGGGCATCCGCATACGAGGCTCAAGTACACCATCGAAGGGTGGTACTTGTCCTTGTTAGCCCACTCCTTCTCCATTCTCTCCTCACGCTTCCTCTTGAAGCAAAACTCCTCCTTATGGCCATCTCTCCCACAATAGCCACAATGGAACCTCACAAGCTTAGGCTTTGGCTTGGGATGTGGTCGCTCACTTGGTTTCTCTCCACTCAAACCCTCCACCGGTTTCTCACCACTAGCCTTCTCACTCTCCTTCCCAAAGAACACTTTCCCCGAAGTGCTCACAAACTTGATAGGCTTCGTAGGTCATTTGTGGGTGTAGGAAACACGGGTGGAGCCGGGGTTGTGTCTAGTCGGTTCCTTAGATGGTTAGGTTTTGGGGGGAAATCATTTTTGTGGTGGGTTTTTGGTGGCTCGGGGATATTCTCTCCACTTCCCTCACCAACCTTGTTTGCTCCAAGCCCCTCACCATCTTGCCTCTTAAAGGCCTCGATCATCATCCTCAACGAGGCTCGTGACCGACAACCAACCCATCAACTTCCTCAAATCATCATTCTCATCCCGCAAACGATCAACATAATGTGCAAGCTCCGAATTTTTCAATGCATGCATTTCACGGGTAGAGCAAGATGTAGGCATGGGTTCCTTCAATTTAGCCTCGAGCGAACTAGTGTAAGCATGCATCTCATCAATCTTAGCATGCAAAACAGACAAGAAGTGCAAGCACCAAGCAAAGCAGGTCTAGACTTAAGCTCGGCCACTTCAACCCTAAGCACATCTAGTTCCTCACACTTGGAGGCATGCTTCTCCTTAAACAAAGCAAGATCGGCAAGGAATATGGAGCAATCGAGCACAATCATTCTCATCGAAACAACGGGGCTAGCCTTAAGCGAATCAATCTCAAGCTTGCTATCAAGCACCCGTGTCTCTAGCTCGGCCCACTCTAGTCCTAGCATCCTCGAGTGAAGCCCTAAGCTCTTTCCTCATTTTCTTGGCCTCTCTAAGCATGTCATCACGGTTATCAAGCAAAGAGCCAAGCCTCTCATTCTCCCGGCGCAAGAAGGGAAGTTCATCACGCACCTCGTCGTCGGACTCGCAGTCCGAGTCGCTCCGTGTGCTCTTCTTGCCGCGCCGGAGCTCGGCGCCATGGTGCGAAGCCATCTCTCGCGAAGCGGCTCAGCCCGCTCGGGTTCTTGGACGACTTCTTGCTCTTGCGGCGATCTCCCCTCGTCTTCGCCGGCCGCTCGAGCTCGAGGTGGAGTACGCGGAACTGGAGTCGACGTCGCTCGCTCCAACCATCGCTCGGGCCTTGCCTCGGCCCTCCTTCTTCCTCGACCGCCGCTCGTCCTTGTACTTGTTCTTGTGCTTGCTCTTGTGGTCGCGCCTCGAACGGTACTTGCCATCGTTCATCCTCGGCTTGTGCTTGTAGCTGTCCTTGTTCTCGGCCTTCTCCCGGGCGGTCGGCGACGAAGTGTCCCGCTTGCCGCACCGGAAGCAAGTCCTCGTGTTCCTCCTCATGTTCACACGGTTCTCGTGCGGCCTCTCAAACCGCCTCGTCAACAGCGCCAGCTCGTCCTCTCCAAGGTCATCAAACTCCTCATCTGGCATAGACATCAAAGAGGAAAACGAGAACATCCTGGTGGATGGGTTAGAGTTAGTCTTTCCTTTGGAACCACCGACGAGGGCAAGACTATGGGAATCAGTCGGTCCCTCGAGCTTGGCAGTCATGCCCCTATCCACCTCAGCCGACTTGAGCTTCGAGAACAGCTCGTTCACCGTCAGAGTATCATACCTCTCCGACTCGACTATGGCCTCGAACTTCCCGCCCCATATCGTACGATCCAAAGAGTGTAAGAGCTTGACCGCTCTATCATGATCATCGTACGGGAGCACGTCCACATTGGCCCTCATGTTGTTCACCACCACCGTGAACCTCGAAACAAGGCATCGATGGACTCACCGGGGAGATGAGTGAAGTTCTCGTACTCTCTCCCCGTAGGTCGCATACAACCGTGCCCGAACCCGGGCGTTCCCAACATGAGCCTCCTTCAACACCGCCCAAATCCTACAAGCCAAGTGCTCGGTGTGCACCCGATCGAACTCGGTCGACACAAAGCACGAAACAAGTAGTCGACCGCCTTATTGTTGGCGTCGAATCCGTCCCCTCGACCCCGGAGCAAGGAAATCCATCGGTGGACATAGCCCGTGTCCACCGTGACATCCCAAAGCAAGCCGGTGACCCTTTCCGCGGAGGAACGCACCCATCCGCTTGCTCCACATTTGGTAGTTCTTGCCATCGAAGTGTGGAGGACCCGAACCCCCGTTCCCGGTACGCCATCCTTGGATCTTAGACTGGTTAGAGTCAACAAAGACCCGAACCGGCTCTGATACCACTTGAAGGACCGATACGGCGAACCAGAGAGGGGGGGGAGTGAATGGGAGCCGATAAAAATTCTTCTCGATGGAGATGAGAACTCCAACAAGACGAACGCGGCTTCCAACACACGTCTCCGACTCACTACCCAAGTTGGCCAAGCCCACGTAGCCACTGGAGTGCCACTGGACCTAGGAACCAACACACACAGCCTTCCGACTCGAGAACGCAGCGGAACAACAAACCCCGAGTCTACAGACCCACACCGGTCAGACCGGTGAGCACCACCGGTCAGACCGGTCCCTGCTGGTGAACCTGAGCAACTTCCACTAAGTGGCTCTACACCGGTCAGACCGGTGAGACGCACCGGTCAGACCGATGGCAGCCAGAAAGCCCCCAAGGCACCAAACAAGCCAATCGACCACCAAACGAACCCAAACTCGAAACAACGAAGCACCACGGGACAACAAAGAACACACCAAGACGCTCACCCGAGCAAAAACCCACAAGGGCCTGCACCGGTCAGACCGGTCAAGAGCACCGGTCAGACCGGTGTAGCACGGGCGACTCGGGATGAACAAAGACCCGCGGGTCAACTCCCCCAAATCCAAATCTCGATCTCCCGAATCGCTCCACGGACTTGAACAAGACTTTGGGGATATCGGAGCACCTCATGAGGAGTCCATAGCCAAGTTTAATCCCACCAAATCTCGTCCAAAAAGGAGGAATCGAAGAAATCCCGCCGAAAGCACTTCCGACCCAAGAACTCAAGAAACCCCAAATTCGAGCAACTTTTCTCACGGATTTGGGAGGGGAATCACAGCCCAAAGAACCACGAAGGGTTCCCACAAATTTTCCCCACCGAATCACCAAGAGAAAAGCCCCAAAAACACTCCAAAGAAATCACCGAAGAGGGCTCCGAAAATCACCACCAAAAACGACCCGGGTAAAACACATCCAAACCTTGAGGAATCACGCCGAATCATCTATACATGAAACAAGGATTCGTACAAGGTCTAGCAAGCCGCCCGATCATCCATCCCTCTCTACAAGATCTCTCCGTGAAGCTCTCTTGCTAGTCCTAAGGAAAACCTAGAGAAAATAGGTGGAAAATAGGAAAACTAATGAGCTAGGGTTCCAAGAGTTGGCTGCCATCCTCTCACCTCTTGGGTTATATGGAGGCAACCGAATGTCTAAAATGCCCTTCTCTACTAACTAGGGATACAAGCCCCTCAAGGGCGGATTTGGAATTCTTGATGTCTTCACCATCGGACGGATGCCCGCGACCGCACCTCGCGTAGCCTCGACGCAAGCCATGCGATCCCGACGCGTGTCCTCCGCTTCGAAGATTCCGGACCGCGTCGTCGCACACCGGTCGACCGGTGCTCCTCACCGGCCGACCGGTCCTCACCGGGTCGACCGGCCGGACCCACCGGTCGGACCGGTCCGGTGCCGCCTGCACCTCCGTCTTCGGTTCTCCGGTCTTGGCTTTGTGGATCAACCAAGGAACCCGGTGGTTTTCTCGGTGAACCACCGAAACCCCGCGAACTCGGTGTAGCCTCCGCCAATCTCCACTCATGACTTGGCTCCTATGTAGTCCCGGCTCGACCTTGGTTTTGAGGCTCAACCAAGAAACCGTCCACGACTTCATCTTGCTTGTTCATGCCACCATGTGGTCCGCACTTGACCCCGCCGGCCACCGGGTCCCTCGAACGAAGCCTACTTGTCTTCTCCACACCCGGAGGCCTCACCGCGACGACCTTTCGCGCTTGTTCTTCACCCGCACCAACACGAGTCAAGCCGCAACCCGCACCCGCAATACTTAGCCAAGAATCGGTCCACACAACGTTGTCAATCACTCATCACACAAGGAAGCGACCATCCACCGGTCCTCGAACCACACATGGTCCTCACTCCTCGGCTCCGGAATTCCTAGATTCGCAAATATAAATAAACACGTTGTCTAGATGCAAATAACTCCAAAGAGAAGCAATAAAGAACCAAATAACTCCAAACGCTAGTCTAACGAGTGCTTCATGATTTTAGAATAATACGAAAACGAGATCTCACATTTTTCTAAGGTAGAAACAATTTATTATTGATTTTCAAGTAAAGAAATATTTTATGAATTTAATTAATCGCGATAAAGCACAAAAAACATAAGTCGGTGGGTTAGAAAACCACGAGCTAGGTTTTGGGTCGGTCGCATGGTAAATCGACTAGTCGACGATCTTTGTTGACCAAGTCGGGGGAAGATCAAAGGTCAACCGGAACCCCACAAGTCACCCTGTGGGTCCCGTGTGCCGGATGAGATCAGGTTGGGCAGTTAGCGGCCTCACATGTTAGTGGGACCCAACGGTAAGTTTGTAGGTCCATTTGGTCAGATGAAGAGACTGTGTATGATTGATCAGCTAGAAGAGAAGCTGTGTGGTTGAGAAACTCGGCTCAGGCTGGAACATGGCCGCGATGTGGCGAGGATGGACTTAACCAGGATATGACTGATGGGTTTAGATAGTGCACGCATTGTCCACGACGAAGACGTGGCTCGGTCGTGGCGAAAAGTGTGGCCGGGACTTGAAAGATTGAGAACCAAAGACTCGGTACTAAGATGAGGCTCTGCAGACAACAGGTCAAGTGTTGCTGCTAGCAAGCAACACTCAAGCAAGAAGGATAAGGGCTAAGGCTAGATTAGCACTTACACGACTTAGATTTACAAGCAGCAGCTACTACTTGTATGGGTTGTGGCCGAGAACGAACACCAGCTAGAACAACTAGTATGCACACTAGCTAGCTCGGTGTAGATGAACGCATACCATTTGCAGCTCGTATGGTCACACGCTTGCACTTGAGATTGGGTACGACTCTTAAGATTTGGTGCATCTGCCTCACGGTACGCCGCTTCTAGCAGGAAGGGTTTGGATTCGTAACAACCCGCACCTCGCTTCTTGCTCCGCTTGAGAGAAGGAAGGGCTTGCGGTGTCGTGGCTTGGAATGTCAAGCATTGTAGCAAAAAGGTGTTCCGAGGATGCATGCTGACATGGTAGGGTGTGGCCGTGCTTAAACGAGCAAAACGAAAAGGGGAAAGATATCGACCGCCGCTTGCTGATTTTTGGGGGAAAAGGATGAGAATGGCCGTTGTTTAGCGTTCGGTGATAGAAATAAAATAGAGGAGAGGTGGCGAGACCGCAACTAGCCGTCGCTCGCTTGATGCGAGAATGCATAAGGGTGTTATCCGATTGGCCGGATAGGGGAAAAGGAAGGGGGTTGCTGCAGCTCGCTTCTTGCCGCACGGTTGGAGAAACGATCACGGGAAACCGGTGAAGCAAGAAATCGAGACCGCATTGGGTGACTTCGGTGGAGAGAAGAATTGAAGGTTGTTGCTCGCATCTCCGGTGGAAGGGAAAAAGAAGCCGAGCAAAAGAGAGAGAAGATCGGGGGCGCGACCGCCGATCGCAGTAGACCGTTAAGGGAGGAGGTGTTTCTGGTGGTGGCGAGATGGAAGTGGTTTTTGCTGTTAGCTTGCTACTGAGGAGAGAGCAGACAAGTGGATTGGAGAAGCAAAAAGAGGTAGGGGCAAGGCTCGGTGTCCTAGGTTCGGGTTCGGCGCCCCAAAGGGACGCGCTTTGCCCTCCCCGGTGGGTGGTAGTGGTATGTGTGTGCAAGTCGAGCCCGGGCCATGGAAGCATCTTGCCGGTGGCGTACGAAGGCGGGATGGGAAACAAATGGTGGCTCGGATAGATATGGGTGTCGAGCGGTGGCGCGGAGCAAAGCGGGCGGACACACATGGGCGTGAGGGTTCACGAGGCGTTCGAGCATTTCATCGAACACGTCCGGGGTGAGATGGATGAGGGCGGCGGCTTGGTGAATATGCGCGCGACCCAACAGCTCATGAACGACCGGATCGAGCACGGCGACGCACCGAGCGTCATGAACGTCATGGTCCGCGCATCCCCCGGGCGTCGATGTGCGGCGGTCCCAATCCAACGTTAGCGTGGTTGGCACGGTGAGAGAGTGGAGCACGTGGCCGGTCGGCACAAAAGCATCGGCGTGGCCGCGCGTGTGGTGGAGCTCCTCTCGTGTTCTCGCTTGCCGATCGCTTCGGTGGAGGAAAAGAAAACGGAGAGGGGCTACGGTGGGCCGCTTGTGTTGCCGATTGGAGGGAGAGGTAAAGGACGAGGTGTTGTTAGTGGATTTGCTTGCTCGTGGGGCGAGGTGGTTGGATGGATTGGAGACTGCAGCAGTTGTCGCTTTGCATTTTGCGTGAGAAAGAAAGGAGCTCAACCGGTGGCTTGCTTCGAGTGGAAGAAAGAAAGACTAGAGGAAGGGATCGAGCACGGTGAAGGGTACCGGAGCTTGCCGCTTAGATGGACGAGAGAACGGGAAAGAAAAGAGAGTTAAGTGGTGGGTCGCTCTACTACGGATTGACGTGGAGAAGAATTGAAGGTTGTGGGCTGCCGAATTCGGAGAGGAACGGATCATGAGCCTTGCTTGTTGCGGTGGAGAGAAAAGAAGAAAGAAAATAGAGAGGGGCGACTCGGAGGGGAATTGATGCTTGGTTGTGGATTGGGCACCAATAAAATGCTTGCTGTTTTTGATTTGCTCGTTGGGGAAAAGAAAGAACGAAAGGGATTCAAGTATGCAACTATGGGTTCGGTGGAACACAAGATAAAGGAGAGTTCCTCTAGTTGATTCCATGGTGGAGAACAAATGAAGGAAACTAGACGCAAGCGCGACGACGCGGCCTAGTGCGGCCACGCGCGGGCGACGACCGGTTGCCGGGCGGTGGAGCAAAGCGAGCGGCGTAGATGGCTCGGGTGCCAAGGCCGACATGCTCTCTCGCGCGTGAACGTGTGGGCAAACGTGCACTCGGGTTCGGTACGGTGCTCATGTGTGCAAGCCAAAAGAAATCCCTCGGCGGCGAGCCGGAACGTGCGAACGGGATGCTTCGAAATTAGAGGTGCCATGAGGTGGTTTTGTTCGTGCACTCACGCGCGAGACCGTGCCCGGCCAAAATGGCACCTTGCCCATCATGCGTGTGACAACACAACGGCGAGAGACCGATGACTCGGTTCTACTCGTGCGCGCAAGCGCAAGCCGATGGCTTGACCGCGACTCGCGGGCTTAGCGACGTTACGGGAGCGAAACGCCACGACGACGATCGGGGTCGGGCAGGGACGAGGCTCGGGGTTCAAAGGCAAGGTCTTGTCCCTTTCTTGGATTGCACACGTGTGGGCACAAGGTCAACCTCGACCGCGACACGACGACGGCCGACGTGCGGCCGTGAGGTCAAGGCGCGGCCGGGAACGGTCGGTGCTCACAACCCAATGCGGCGTGAGCATGACCATTGGGACAACCGGTGGTGACGGTCAAGCGGGGCGCGCGCGCGGTCGACGGCGGCGGCACTGCGCAGGCGTAAGGCTCGACTCGATGGTCGGCACACAAGCGACGGCGTACGCGCGGCGGCGCGAATCAAGCAACCACATGTGCAACCCGGTCCGTCGGGCTTAGCCCGTTTTCCCTCCACGGCACGACGGCCGGCACACGGAGCGAGGAGAATGAACACGGCATACTCACCTAGGGGGTCCGGGCTGCCGCGGTGAACGGCGGGGAGGACGGTGGAGCAAAACGGCGGTGGTTCGGCTCGAGGTAGGGGGAAGCGAACGGACCCCTTGTTCGGGCATTCGCCGAACAGGTGGTGGTCGGCGTTGAAGGCGTCCATGGCGGCGAGGCGCTCCGGTCCTCCGGGTACACGGTGTCGGCGTCCTGGCGCGGCAGCCGCCGGCTTCCACGGCGCCCGCGGCGCTCCGGCTCCGGACGGCGAGGTCCGGCCTTCCCCCGCCTCTCGCGCCACCCTCCTCCACGAACCGCGGTCCGCCGCGCCGGCTCGGGCGGCGACGCGGGAACCGCGGCCCCCGGGCTTGCTCCCTGCCTCCTGCCCCCCTCCCTTCTTCTTTCCCCCTCTCCTCCTCTTCTCTAGCAGTGGACAGGGCAAGGTCCCCAAGCGGCGGCGGTGGACGGAGTTGCCGGCGCGGTGGGATTTATAGGGGCGGCCGGCTAGGGTTTCGGCTCCCGGATGAAGGGCGGAGATCCTCGGCGTCCGTGCCCAGGGGCACGCGGCGCGCATCCGGTGGCTAGCACCGGGGGGGTGGCGTGGCGGCCATGGGACCGGCGCGAGGCCGCAGCCTCCCCTCGCACGGTTCGCGGGCGTCAGCGGGGAAGAAGAAAAGACTACAGGGGCGCCGGCTGACTCGTGGGACCGACCTGGCGGTGACTTAAGGAAGAGGTAGGTGGGAGGTGGGCTTCAGTGGGCTGATCGGATGAAAGGCCAAGTGGGCCGGCGGTGGAAAAAGGTGGGGGTGATCCGGCAGACTTCGCGGGCTGGGTTGAGGCCCAACAGAAAGAGGTGGTTTGCCTATATTCCCTATATCCTTCACCCTTATTTAAACACAATTCAAATTTGAATTTAAGATTCAAATTTGAAACACAAGCTAGGAAAGATCCAAATGAAATTCAATAAACTCCAAGGTTCTCACACTATCAATTTATATTTCCTAAATTTTATTATTTTGCTCAAATTAAACCTAGGAGTTTAGGGAAGGATCAAAGAAAGCAACCTTATAATTTAGGTAAGCACTCAAATTCGAACAAAAATTTTGAAATTCACATTTTCGCGATCAATATCATTCCGGGAAAATCCGGGATGTTACAGAACTCCCCCCTCAAAAGAATCTCGTCCTCGAGATTGAAGCGTCACTGGGTACATTGGAGTACCGAACATCTTCAAGTTGCGTGCGAGCTTCGAGCATCTTCAGCTTCATTGTAGTTGCTTTCTGGTCACTGCCATTAGTGTACTCTCAACCAAAGAAAATCTTCGGGAGCTAGGAATTGTTCCAAGGTAAGGTTGATCTTGATCTCCATCTCTTGAGCTTGATGTCTTCGCTTGAGCCTACTTGGGGTTCCTTCGTCGTGAATTTGCTACTCCTTGCATGTTTCCTCATATTCAAGCAATTCCGAGGTAGTGGGTGGCTCCAACGCGAGTACTCTCTAATCCAAGTTAGTAACTTGATTTCGAACTGCATGAGGTGGCTTATCCAAAATCTTGACCTCATACGACATTGTTTTCTTTTCCATCTTCCATTGAGGAGACATAACTCTGATACTCCTTATGCTTGGCTTATAGAGATGACTTGTCCTCCTTTTGGTTTATTTCAGGTTCCTTAGGCCAACAACCTCCAATTCATTGCATTGTGGTGGTCTTTCTTGTGAAGGGGGTAGCACTCGGGTTCCCTATTCTAGGAGTCAAGTACAAACACGAAAATATTCGCTAATATATAATCCTACACTCAATAGCAAGAACCACAAGATCCAACAAGATCCATAAAGAACCAAGCACTCAAACATTCACACACCGTATATATAGTGCTATCTCAAGGTCGACTCATAACCGTTGAGATCTCGCACACTACTCGGTCTAATTACTTCGTGGCAAGTCAAACAAGGTAGGCTCTACTTTTAGTGGTTCGAGGTAATCTCATGTCATCCAAACTATCTTCGGTCTCATCCTAACTAGTCCCCGTAAGAAATTGCATCAACGGAGGAAAGATAGAGTTTTTCAAAGTAAGGGAGGTATATTTCAAATAATCCAAGGGGATATATATAAAATAGAGCGTATTGAATGTTCCTAAGCTGTCGTCCAAACTATGGTTGCGTGCTACGGTCAAGTACGGCTCTGATACCACCTGTAACGAACCGGGTTTTCGGTGAGGAAAACCCGACTCCCTGTACCATTGTGATAGTCCCTGGATCGGTAAGCTATCACGTACAGAACTCATTACAGAATAATATCATTTCCATACAACGAAATCAGAGTACAAATCATAATATTTACATCCGAAACAACTCGATATACGAATTTAGTACAAGCCCCTTGGGCTAAGCGACAAGTAGAAATCCTGCGTAGCGGTAGCTAGGGCTTCAAGTCTTCATCTTCGCTCTTCACCACAGGCATCCTTGAGCGAAGCAACGCAACCCTTCCTTCATGGAGTCCCCGAACCCGGACTCTCAAGCCAAGTCCAATCCCGCACACTCTTAAAACTATCCCCAAGGAACGGGATAGGTTCACGTCACCAACCGTATGCGGCTTTAAGTGGCCTATCTCTAAAGGGTAAGAAAAGTGACAAGGTAGAAGCTCGGGTTTCCTATGCAAAAGCGCGAAAGCATAATTAGAAAACATCTCCATATAAGTCCCAAACCATACTCTCAAGCACGGCTCGGAACCTCCCCGGTACCCCGGGGCCCCGTCTCCACATCCTATCTCCATCTAGGGGCGATGCGAGAACTTCCTCTCCTCGCACCTCAATGATTGCAATCGGATCGACGAGGTAGAGGGAGCCACTCTCCTCTAACCGACTGCAACCACGGCTCACCACACTCTCAACTATAGGGGGAGGTAGAAATCCCAAAACATGAGGAACAAGCATGTCTTCAAGGTTTGTCCATGACCGAGGACGCGGCTATACGTATAGATCGAACAACTCGCGAGCGTGTACACTCGTACCCAACCCGGATGGAATCCAGCCGGTAGCTAGTCGACTGAACCCACCCTACCGTGCGAACTCTCGGTAGTTACGGTCCCACCCTGCATCCGGCCCTCAAAACGATCCCCCTCGCAAAGTGAATTGCACCGGAACCGTGAAATGCTCCCGTGTGGCCACACGGGAGACGCTCTGAGAGGGTGGTCTCACCTCCACCGCTCCCCCACAGATACCCTCTATCCTTCCTAAGCGGGTATGGTTCCGCACTTGCCGAGCTCAACTCGGCCCTATCCCCACACTCGGCGGGGTGGTGTGTACGAAAGTCCTATCGACAAGGTTGATCCACTCGCTTTCGCACCGGGGCAAGCTCATGTCCTCCATCCGCAAGTAAAACCCCAACACCTAGGCTCCGAAAACCGTCAAAGTAGGGATACACTGAGGAGTGCACCCCTATCCCCGATCCCAGATCGGTTGTTTCGAGCTCACCCCCGCCAAAGTACCCAAAACGCCTTCTCCCCGCCGGTTTTTCCCCACTCACGCCAAGAACCACTATTCCCATCCCGAACACATGCATCGCGAAGCTCGCCGCATATACACGCTTATATAAACATATATAGTAGTAGGACAATCAAGGACGGGATAATAAAAGAAGGCGGTGCAAGGTTCATCATCATCATGCATTTAAAGTAAAGCGCTAGCATTCTACATAGCAATGCCTAATAGGTATTTCGAATCGGTCGGGCGTGAACACCCGTGTGCAAGTAGTCGTCGGAGTTTTCCGTAGTTGTACTCGATCTTCCGACTTGACTCCTCGGCTCCGGAATTCCTAGATTCGCAAATATAAATAAACACGTTGTCTAGATGCAAATAACTCCAAAGAGAAGCAATAAAGAACCAAATAACTCCAAACGCTAGTCTAACAGGTGCTTCATGATTTTAGAATAATACGAAACGAGATCTCACATTTTTCTAAGGTAGAAACAATTTATTATTGATTTTAAAGTAAAGAAATATTTTATGAATTTAATTAATCGCGATAAAGCACAAAAAACATAAGTCAGCGGGTTAGAAAACCACGAGCTAGGTTTTGGGTCGGTCGCATGGTAAATCGACTAGTCGACGATCTTTGTTGACCAAGTCGGGGGAAGATCAAAGGTCAACCGGGACCCCACAAGTCACCCCCGTGGGTCCCGTGTGCCGGATGAGATCGGGTTGGGCGCTTAGCGGCCTCACATGTTAGTGGGAGCCAACGATAAGTTCGTAGGTCCATTTGGTCGGATGAAGAGATCGTATGATTGATCGGCTAGAAGAGAAGTCGTGTGGTTGAGAAACTCGGCTCGGCCGTAACATGGCAGCGATGTGGCGAGGATGGACTTAACCGAGATATGGCCGATGGGTCTAGATAGTGCACGCATTGTCCACGATGAAGACGTGGCTCGGTCGTGGCGAAAAGTGTGGCCGGGACTTGAAAGATTGAGAACCGAAGACTCGGTACTAGGATGAGGCTCGGCAGACAACGGGTCAAGTGTTGCTGCTAGCAAGCAACACTCAAGCAAGGAGGATAAGAGCTAAGGCTAGATTAGCACTTACACGACTTAGATTTACAAGCAGCAGCTACTACTTGTATGGGTTGTGGCCGAGAACGATCACCAGCTAGAACAACTAGTATGCACACTAGCTAGCTCGGTGTAGATGAACGCATACCATTTGCAGCTCGTATGGTCACACGCTTGCACTTGAGATTGGGTACGACTCTTAAGATTTGGTGCATCTGCCTCACGGCTGCCGCTTCTAGCAGGAAGGGTTTGGATTCAGAACAACCTGCACCTGCTTCTTGCTCCGGTTGAGAGAAGGAAGGGCTTGCAGGTCGTGGCTTGGAATGTCAAGCATTGTAGCAAAAAGGTGTTCCGAGGATGCATGCTGACATGGTAGGGTGTGGCTGTGCTTAAACGAGCAAAACGAAAAGGGGAAAGATATCAGACCGCCGCTTGCCGGTTTTTGGGGGAAAAGGATGAGAATGGCCGTTGTTTAGCGTCCGGCTATAGAAATAAAATAGAGGAGAGGTGGCGGACGCAACTAGGCTGGCCGCTCGCTTGATGCGAGAATAAAATAAAGGACGAGGTGTTGTTAGTGGATTTGCTTGCTCGTGGGGCGAGGTGGTTGGATGGATTGGAGATCTGCGGGTTGTCGCTTTGCATTTTGCGTGAGAAAGAAAAGAGCTCAACCGGTGGCTTGCTTCGAGTGGAAGAAAGAAAGACTAGAGGAAGGGATCGAGCACGGAAGGGTACCGGAGCTTGCGCTTAGATGGACGAGAGAACGGAAAGAAAAGAGAGTTAAGTGGTGGCTGCTCTACTACGGATCGACGTGGAGAAGAATTGAAGGTTGTGGCTGCTGAATTCGGAGAGGAACGGATCACGAGCCTTGCTTGTTGCGGTGGAGAGAAAAGAAGAAAGAAAATAGAGAGGGGCGACGCCGGAGGGGAATTGCTTCTGGTTGTGGATTGGGCACCAATAAAATGCTTGTCGTTTTTGATTTGCTCGTTGGGGAAAAGAAAGAACGAGAAGGGATGCAAGTATGCAACTATGGGTTCGGTGGAGCACAAGATAAAGGAGAGTTCCGCTAGTTGATTCCATGGCGGAGAACAAATGAAGGAAACTAGACTGCAAAGCGCGACAGCGGCCTAGTGCGGCCACGCGCGGGCGACGACTGGTTGCCATGCAGTGGAGCAAAGCAGAGCGGCGTAGAGGGATCGGGTGCCAAGGCCGACATGCTCTCTCGCGCGCGTACGTGTGGGCAAACGTGCACTCGGGTTCAGTACGGTGCTCACGTGAGAGCCAAAGGAAATCCCTCGGCGGCGAGCTGGAACGTGTGAACGGGATGCTTCGAAATTAGAGGTGCCATGAGGTGGTTTTGTTCGTGCACTCACGTGCGAGACGTGCCCGGCCAAAATGGCACCTTGCCCGTCATGCGTGTGACAACACAACGGCGAGAGACCGATGGCTCGGTTCTACTCGTGCGCGCAAGCGCAAGCCGATGGCTTGACCGCGACCGCGGGCTTAGCGACGTTACGGGAGCGAAACGCCACGACGACGATCGGGGTCGGGCGGGACGAGGCTCGGGGTTCAAAGGCAAGGTCTTGTCCCTTTCTTGGATTGCACACGTGTGGGCACAAGGTCAACCTCGACCGCGACACGACAGCAGGCCGACGTGCGGCCGTGAGGTCAAGGCGCGACCGGGAACGGTCGGTGCTCACAACTCAATGCGGCGTGAGCATGACCATTGGGACAACCGGTGGTGATGGTCAAGCGGGCGCGCGCGCGCGGTCGACGGCAGGCGGCACCCGCAGGCGTAAGGCTCGACTCGATGGTCGGCACACAAGCGACGGCGTCTGCGCGGCGGCGCGAAGCAAGCAGCCACATGTGCAACCCGGTCGTCGGGCTTAGCCCGTTTTCCCTCCACGGCGCGACGGCCGGCACACAGAGCAGGAGAATGAACACGGCATACTCACCTAGGGGTCCGGGCCGCCGCGGTGAACGGCGGGGAGGACGGTGGAGCGAACGGCGGCGGTTCGGCTCGAGGTAGGGGGAAGCGAGAACGGACCACCGTTCGGGCATTCCCCGCCGAACGAGGTGGTGGTCGGCGTTGAAGGCGTCCATGGCGCGCGAGAGGGCGCTCCGGTCCTCCGGCACACGGCGTCGGCATCCTCGGCGCGGCGATGCGGCTTCCACGGCGCCCGCGGCGACTCCCGGCTCCGAGACGGCGAGGTCCGGCCTTCCCCGCCTCTCCGCGCCACCCTCCTCCACGAACGCGGTCCGGGCCGCAGCCTCCGGCGCCGACGCGGGAACCGCGGCCCCCCGGGCTTGCTCCCTGCCTCCTGCGCCCCCTCCCTTCTTCTTTCCCCCTCTCCTCCTCTTCTCTAGCGATGGACGGGGCAAGGTCCCCAAGCGGCGACGGTGGACGGAGTTGCGGCGCGGTGGGATTTATAGGGCGGCCAGCTAGGGTTTCGGCTCCAGACGAAGGGCGGAGATCCTCGGCGTCCGTGCCCAGGGGCACGCGGCGCGCATCCGGTGGCTAGCGCTGCAGGGGGTGGCGTGGCGGCCATGGTACCGCGCGAGGCCGCGGCCTCCCCTCGCACGGTTCGCGGGCGTCAGCGGGGAAGAAGAAAAGACTACAGGGGCGCCGGCTGACTCGTGGGACCGACCTGGCGGTGACTTAAGGAAGAGGTAGGTGGGAGGTGGGCTTCAGTGGGCTGATCGGATGAAAGGCCAAGTGGGCCGACGGTGGAAAAAGGTGGGGGTGTGGAAAAAGGTGGGGGTGATCCGCGAGACTTTGCGCGGGCTGGGTTGAGGCCCAACAGAAAGAGGTGGTTTCCCTATATTCCCTATATCCTTCACCCTTATTTAAACACAATTATTCAAATTTGAAACACAAGCTAGGAAAGATCCAAATGAAATTCAATAAACTCCAAGGTTCTCACACTATCAATTTATATTTCCTAAATTTTATTATTTTGCTCAAATTAAACCTAGGAGTTTAGGGAAGGATCAAAGAAAGCAACCTTATAATTTAGGTAAGCACTCAAATTCGAACAAAAATTTTGAAATTCACATTTTCGCGATCAATATCATTCCGGAAAATCCGGATGTTACGAGAAAAGCTACAAAAGGACTTGTATATGTTGAAGGAGAAGAGCCAAGTGCAACCTTCTCAAGATAACCGTGAAAACATGGTGAAGAAGCTTGAGAAGGGATCAACCGCCACTAGCTCAACCCCTCGACAACATACAACATCCCACAAGAACAAGGTTCAAGAAAAGAGCGAGATTGGGGAAATCAAACCCCAATATCGCCCGATCAAGCACAAGGCACAAAAGTCACTCTCCAAGAAGCCTAGAGGCCCCAACAAGTGGAGGGTGTGCTACAAGTGCAGAGAGAAGGGACACCTTGCCGACTCGTGCCCAAAAGCAACAACGGGCAGTGGCTCTGACCGTGACCGGTCAGACCGGTGTATGCCACCGGCCGACCGTGCCGGCTTGGCAGGGTAGCCCCACTTCAAGCAAACAAGGCAAGGAAGCCACCTTCTCCAAGAACAAGTCTCAGAAGCAAGTGTAGAAAAGAAATTGCAAGGAATGGTGTGACCAACAAGAACAAAAGTCGCATTTGCTACGAATGCCGTCAAAAGGGTCACATGGGCAAGGATTGTCCAAATGGTAACATTCCTAAATCAAACCTTGTCCATTATGATTTCCATAAGCTTAGGAACGATAAGAATAGAACTTGTGCTATAAGGGAGATTAGTTTACCTCATTGTAGCATGAGAGCTATTTGGGTTCCTAAGCACCTTGTGACTAACCCAATAGGACCCAACAAGTGTTGGGTACCAAGAAATGCTTACTGAGCTTGCAGGTTGAAAGAGATGCATTGAGCACATGGTTGGAAGACTTGGAAATCTTGATGGATTCAACTAACCATGTGAAGAGCAAACTCATATAAATCGTGAAATCAATATCATCTCGGTAACCAATGCGCTAAATTGAGTCTAGGTCACTTTTGGTCCTTGGTGAACACTCATGTGACGCTCTCCTTGCATGAGCAAAACATGAGGTAGTGACTTTGACTAATTTTATGAAAATTTACTTTCTCATGCCATTCGATGCTTTTAATGGCTCTCTAGTAGAGCAATGCCTTATCCTTGGTTGCAGGACTGAAATTAGTGATACATTCACTCACTCAAGAAAAAGGGAAGGTAAAATCACCAAAATGGGTCAGGTGGTGGTCACCGGTCTGACCGGTGCCAACGCAAAGAAGTGCAAATTGGGCGGGTGACCCGCACGAGTGCCCGGGTGACCCGTACGCCTCGTATGCTTTGCGGGGTGACCCGGCATGAGTGCCCGGGTGACCCGGGGTTGTCCAAACCCTCAAGAAGAAAGGTAATTTGGCGTCAAAGGTTATGAGAAGCTAAACACATGTCAATTATCAAATCATTCATGTGTTATGACCAAGTTTTGGAATGAGTCTCAACAAGTTCTTAATTGAACAAAGTGCCTTGGTCGAGAAATTCAAATTCTCTAGCACTACTTAAGGGGGAGCTCATTACAATACTTGTCACTTGTGGGACTAACAATTTCTTCTAAGTGATCTTGTAGTCTCATTCGTTTGTGCATCTCAAAGGAAGCTCTCGATGAGCGTAACTACCAAAAGAACAAGTAAGAGCTAACGCCGTTTGAAATTTAATATATGCACAAATGAAATGGTCATAAGGCGAAGGTATGTTTTCACGAAACTCATTGAAACACCGTAATGCATCTAGGCCATAACATCATGCTAGTGTGCCATCCTTAGCATGTAATTGCTTCAAATGGACCTCCTGAGCTCCTCTCTAGATATTTGGTTGATATCTTTACTTCCACTCGTCTTTGTGTCTCGAGGATGAAGATATGAGCCAAATATGCTTGTTAGGACATTCATTTGAAGTGGATGCATGCACTTTGTGATATAGGATAGATTTTTCGAAAAATCAACTAGCATGTATAGGAAGTGTGCTTTCTTTGAAAAATATTTGGTTCTTGGTCTTAGTGACCCAATCAACTTAGTTGTGACTATAGTTCTCCTTGTTTGATTGATGGCTAGTCACAATTAAGAAGATCTTCTCAAGTCCCTAAAATCCATTCTTATTTATCTCTCTCAATCTTGGAAGGATCAAGAATTCACAAATAAATTGGTTAATCCTCCATTCTTATAAGAATTGATGGTTTTTGGATCAATATCATCTTACTATCTCATATCCAAAACATCTCTAAAGGTTGAAATGGAAATTCTTTGCTGTGGCTCAAAATCTGTTTCTCAAGGGCGCACCTGCCGATCGGTGCAAGCCACCCGTCCGACCGGTGGTGACCTTGAAGTCACATAATCGTGTTTATGCAACCTAAGTGGATGAGAATTGTCCTACAACAATTTTGGAGAAGTTTCAAGGAGAAAAATCTCAAAAAGGAGGAAAATGGTCGGTACTACCGAGGCCGCGTCGGTTCTACCGATAAGGACCCTCTCGTTGAATTTTTTTCGGATCTTCGGTTCTACCGAGGGTGGGTCGGAAAAACCGATATGGCCTCTCTGGCTTGACCAGCGGCCATCACGGCTCGGCCGGTGACCGTCACCGGCTCGACCGGTGACGCCGGCGTCGGCCCATGGGGCCACAGTAAAAGGAATCATCTTTTACCCCCCCTTCCTTCTCTCTCCTCTATCATTCACCTCCCTTGCAGCCAAACCGTGAAGCTCCTCCCCTCTTTCACCTCTCTTTCACCTCTATCAACCCCCATGGAGATTTGAAGATTCAACCAAGGAAAGGTCTCAAGATTGGAAGCAAAAGGATCTCTCAAGGCCCCTCTTCACTTTCCCCTTCGAGTTTCTTGGATTCAACTCGAGTTCCTCTCTCCAAAGGTATTCAAATCTTTCTTTTGCCCGATCTCCTCACATGGTGCAAAGTTTTGAATTCCCTTTGGTAGAACATCTTCTGAGGTCACCTAGAAGACATTCCTATGGATCCATAACGTTTGGTTGAACACATTGTGAGAAATCACGAATTGGGGTCGGACGGCCTTCACCGGTCTGACCGGTGGCCGTCACCGGTCTGACCGGTGGCGCATGTCCACTCCCAAATTGTGTTTTCTTCATGTTTTTCAACACATATCTATTCTAGGATGTCTTTTGTTCATCTAGACCAAATCTTAGATTGATAGCTGCTCAGATTGAATGTGGGAGCAATTGGCTCTGTTCTGGGTGGCACCGGTCTGACCGGTGCCCCTCACCGGTCTGACCGGTGTGGCCCAGAACAGACCCAATTGTTCTGAACTTTCAAGATTCAATTCCATATCATTTCAATTATTTTCCTAGAGTCTTATACACTCTTGTCATCCTATTTGTGACTCAGGACAGCAGCTATGGTACGCGAAAAGGAAGGGGCAAAGAAAAGAAGAGAAGAAGTCCTCACTCGCCGAGGAGCTATCCCCGGTGACGTTGGGGAAGGGGGCAGCACTGTCAACATCAGCGGCAAGAGATTGAGACGCCGCTCATCTCAAGCAAGTGCAGAGGATCTTGATCTAGGAGGTGACACCGGAACGAGCAGTGATGACAATGTTGAGGATGAGACCTTTCCGGGCCAGTTTGAGCTGAGAAGGCACCAGGAGGTTGGGTCTGACAGCGATGAGGATGAGGATGAGGATGAGGAGGATGAGGAAGAGGATGTGGATGCCATGGAAGAGGACGACGACGATCAGGGTAGGTTGAGGATCATGCCACCCACTTACATTTACCCTGACAGGCCAGTGAAGTACCACGGGGCAGGCATGACCAAGGCCCTAAAGAAGTTGAGGGATAAGAACCCTTATGAGGAGGGCAAGACCGCGTCGGATCCATGGTTTTGGGCTAAATTTCAGCAAGATTACTATGCTACAGTGATTATCAAGAAGCCCAAAATCACTCACAAGGCACAATATGTGGATTGGGAGCACATGGCTAGGAAAGGAGACCCTATATTTGATGAAGTCATGAGCAATTGTGAGAGGCAAAGGGTCAAAACACTCATGGGGTTCCGACAGGATTGGAACAAGGAGATCATCGCCCAGTTCTTTGCCACGGTGCACTTTGGTCACATTGAGACCGATAGGGCTATGTTTTGGATGACCAACGGCCAAAAGTACTCCATTACCTTCCACAGATTTTTGAGGTGTTTTGGGATCATGGCGGGAGATGGGGAGTTGAGGAAGCTCCATGATGAGGGGGAGCTGGAGAAGGATGCTTTGCATGTGATGTACCCTCGTGGTGAGCATGCTAACTATGGGAAGGTGAAGAACCTCTACACCTACTTTGCTGTCCTAAATAGGCTCCTTAGGGTGTCTATTACACCTAGAGATGGAAACCCCTCAGAAATCACAAAGTTCCAGAAAAATTTGATGGTGGCTTTGAGGCAGGGAGCTCCGGAGTTTAGTGTTGGGGATTTTATGTGGCAAGAGATCAAGCACTTATCCGAGGACCCCAAGAAAATTTGCAGTTATAGTCCCTACATCATGTACATGATTGAGAAAGTTGCAAAGACAGAGTTTCCGAAAAACATGACACACAAGCCTCTGAAGCTCAACCCTAGCAAGAATCCTCGATTTCCATCTCCTAGAGTTGAGCATGCACCGGGTCATGAGGAAGAGATCTTTGAGGAGGGAGCAGCTCGACCGGATACGCCTCGAGCGAGAACTCGAGACCGGCACCGGCTCGACGGGTGCCGAGCACCGGTCTGACCGGTGGGGTGGCTGGCAGCCGCGACGAGCCACGCGGATCCACGTCCCCTTTGAAAAAGTTTCTCAACTTCATATTTGGGATGTGCAGGAGCCAGCATGACATCCAAGTTGAGCAACAAAGGTCGAGAAGGGCTAATAAGCAAATGAGGGACACGATGAAATTGATGCACAATGCCCAAGGCTTTCAACCTCCTCGCTCTCCACCATCTCCAGAATCTCCTCGAAGTTGAGATACCTTCCTTTGAATAAAGGATGAGAGGATGGGCCAACTCCGACTTGCTTAACCAATATGGCCCCATGTTCTTCGAGTCCGGGCAAGAACAAGGATCATCCTCATCGGTTCCTCCTCCACCTCCACCATTTGTACCTCCTCCTCCGACGTAGCAGATCATCTCACTTCATGGATGAAGAGCAAGCACCCCCACCTCCTCCACCTCCCGAGCAAGTACAAGATTGGGGCGCTCGCTTCTCCGCCGAGATCTTTGGCTACAACCCTTATTACTATGGTAAAAACTGCGCTCCTATAGCTCATCCATCTCAAATCACCGTCTCGGAGTCCATTTATCTAAACCCTCCCTTGCATTGGATACTTGACAAATCTCAATTAGGAGGGAGCTCTCACCCAGGAGACGGATCTCAAGGACAGTGATCGGCGGTACCGCTTCTTCTCCAGGCCCTTCTTGGATGCTTGATGACAAAGGGGGAGAAGAATCGCGATTAAAGCCACAAGCCTGCGCTGTCTGGGTTGCTGTCTGTGTTGCACCGGTCTGACCGGTGCCCTGCACCGTCCCGACCGGTGCTCGCCGGGCCGATGAGAGAAGCCATGTAATAAGTTAGAACTTTAACTTAGTGGACTTGAGAACATTTGTGTGAGTGCTACTGTGTGTTTTAAACTTTATTGTAATATTTAAGCGACTTTATTGCTAGTTTGTGATGCGTGAATTGAATGGTGTTTGTTTGTGTTGGCTAAATGGAGCAAAGTGATCTAAACCGACTTGCAACCCCGGCATGATCACCTTGGACCAAATAGCACGCACTTCGTTGCTTTGTGCGGCGACCGGACTCGACCGATCCGACCGGTCGTGGGCACCGGCTCGACCGGTGCCGCCCGCTTGAGCGGGCGCGGGGACTCCGACCGGTCCGACCGGTCGTGGGCACCGGCTCGACCGGTGCTTGCCTAGTCAGCTCACTTTCCTTTGCTTTGTACATATCTTGTCATACGCATCACGGATTTTATTTTGTCGTTCACACATGTTGCACTCCACTGATTCTAAGATATAGGGGGAGCTCACACGTGTTTTCTTCCAAATTTGTGCTAATGGCATTTAAGGCCAACTTGTTGAAATCCAACTCAAAGCACAAATTAAGGGGGAGCTCTAGCTATATCTAAGAATCTAAATGCGCTTTATTGTTTTATTTGTAAGCTTTAATCGAGTTGTCATCAATCACCAAAAAGGGGGAGATTGAAAGTGCATCTAGGCCCCTAAGTGGATTTTGGTGAATTGAATGACAAGGCGATTAAAGGACTAATGCTTTTGTCTAAGATTGTGAGCAGGTTTTCATTATATATTCATGAGCAACCATTGAAGTATTTTAAATTATGGGTGTATTTTCGGCTCACATCTTTAAAGACATGTATATGGTGCAAGACTTCATGAGTTTATTGAAAGAGAACAAGATGATGAGTATACACACTATGGTTCTAAAAACTGGAAGCTTGCATATCCGTTGTCAATCAAGATCAAGCATTTGAAGCGGGATTTTCAAATGAAGGTTATTTGTGGATGAAGCAAAGTGGAACTCAAAGTGGATTGGATAAGTGATGAAGAGATCAACCGAGGTGTCTAGGGTGAGGGACTAAGCAATCTTTGGGGCCGTAGCTAAGCCGCCATAAGTGTTTTGCTAGGGTGAAGGTCTAGCATCCGTGGGGTCTCCAAGTATCATATTCAAACCTTAACCGAGGGAAGCTTTGCAAGTCATCAACTCGTTACGATTGGCAACATGGAGTGACCATGGATCCAAGTGTGCATTCTTATGCTATATGGAAAGATCCTAAGTCACTAGCTCAAGTATGGACGTGTTGGAAGCCCTCAAGTGGTTATTGATCAAGTATGGCAAGATTTGAAGTTGTTCAAGCTCAAGAGGTCATCGAAGATCTTTTATTCTTTTCTTGAGTATAGGTATGCCGTACTATCAAGAGGGATGCAACTTAGCGAGTTGACCAAGTCAAAGTGCTCTTTAGTTGACCTAAGTGAGAATTAGCCTTAGAGTGTGCTAACAAACCCTCCTAACCTAACCTGGGTCATTTCATCATGGTGGTGAAGTGCTAGCTTCTTCAAAAAGGGTTTTGGGGGTAACTCAGGCTTGACCGGTCTGACCGGTCCGAGGCACCGGTCTGACCGGTGCCGCTAGCCCAACGGCTAGTTTTTCGAACACCGGTCTGACCGGTGTGGGGCACCGGGCCCGACCGGTGGTCTTTGCCGAGACTAACGGCTAGTTTTCTCCTTTGAGGGGTATAAATACCCCAAGCCCTCTTCAAGTGAGGGTTGCTGCTTCTAGTGTTTTTGCTGAGGTCCCAAGCCAGTTCTAACTAGCTCTAAGCCTTAGTGGCTCTCCCCAACCATCTCTTTGTGAGATTTGTGGATACAAGCCATCATCTTTGTGTTGGGTTGAGAAAGTGAGCCTAGGAGTGACTTTGTGAGCTAACAAGAGCAATTTCCATAGCTTGAGCACTTTGGTTTCGCGTCTACAACCTTTGAAGCATTTGTTACTCTTGGAGGTTTGCCTCCTAGACGGCTAGGTGTCGCCGGCTAGCTCCCAAGGTTGTGGTGAGCAGCGGGAAGTTTGTGAGGGCTGCGATCTTGCCTCTTCGTGAAAAGATCACCTTAGTGGAAAGGAGGAAAGTGGTTGAAAGAGACCCGGCTTGTTGTGGGAATTGTCCCTTACAAGCTCCTCAACGGAGACGTAGCCATTCCTCAGTGGGTGGTGAACTTCGGGAAACAAATCCTTGCTTCTTCGTGTTGTTTTACTCTCTAAGTTGTTCATTCTAGCATATTACATTTTCTTCCGCTTCGATCTACTTGGGTGTGTTGCTTGTGTGTGCAGGGCTCATTACTCTACTTGTGATCATCTACAAAGGCCACACCCTGAGTTTTGTTCGTGCTAGAAGTCAAGAGGTGCTTGAAGTTGTTTTTGCAGGTTCTCTGTGCTACACCGGTCTGACCGGTGAGGCGCACCCTGGCCGACCGTGTCACTGTGAAGACCGGTGCTTGACCGGTCACCACCACCGGTCCGACCGGGTGGAGCACTGTCAGCTCAAGTGTTTGGAAAAAAAGTTTAATTTGGTCGTCACGCCTATTCACCCCCCCCCCTCTAGGCGACATCAAGGTCCTTTCACAGTGCCCGTGGAGGATGTGGCACCGGAGACCCAGGAGGCAGCCGTAGAAGCCTTCGAGCCGATGGAGGTGGCCGCCGGAGAAGCCGCCGCGATGACTAGAGGGGAGGAGGCCGCCACGCTGCCAGAACCCGCTCTGGAGCTGGTCATCCGCTCGCCGGAAATCCAAGACGCGGAGCCCATCCGCTCGGCACCGATGACCGAAGCCGCTGCGAGTAGTCGTGGTGGGATCGAGTTGTTGGCGGACGACTTGGTCGATCCGGCAACGGTGGCTAGGCACCTGGAGGCGGTGCGACAAGCCGAACAATGGATGAAGGTGAGTAGTCGTCACCCTTGAGTAGTCAATCCTTTAGCATTGAGTAACCATTTGATGCATGTTGTCAATGCAGGACGTCGCTGTGAGGTCCCGCGAGAAGTCCAGCATGCTTCAAGGTTTCAGCGACGCTATGCTCTGGGCGGAAGCTTTGGAAGAAGAACTCGCGAAGTCCCGGAAGCAAACTGTCGCCATGCAGTCGAAGCTGGACACCGCCTTCGCCAAGTACCATAATGACATCCAGGAGATGCAGGCGAAGAGCGACAACTTGGTGCGGAAGAACAAGTCGCTTCGCAACAAGAACAAAGGTACACCACTTGTCTTGTTGAGTGCTTGTTGGAGGTCGAGAGGTAGTCTAACCCGCTGTGCCTTGTTGTTTGCAGAGCTTGAGACTCGGGTAGAGCGAGTTGAAGACTTCGTAGAGCGATTCGAAAAATCTCTTCTACCGGGAGCAGGAGGCCCGCCAGGTACTCGAGTTAGATTATAAGGAGCTTGCCTACGAGTGCGACAAGCACATGGAGCTACTACAAATCATTGTAGAAGTTGAACGAGGATTGCGAGAAGCTGCGGGGCCAGCTGAAGGAGCTTGAAGAAGCCGCGCTCCCCATCGCGAGGCTGCTGGTGCCCCATCCTGGCGGTCCCAAGATAGCGTCGCTGGTGGATCGGTTGAAGGAAGCCCCCAACCGGCTGGCGGCCTATGTGAAGCACTTGGCGAAATCAATCCCGAACCAGGTGCTCGCCTTCATGAAGTCGTACTTCCCGAAGGCACCCGTAGACGTAGTCGCTGGTGGACTAGCCGCCAACTGTACCGACGAGCAGTATGCGGAGCTGCTGGAGCAGATGGCGCCCATTGCAGAACAAGTCGCCGACAAGCTTAATCTCCAGTAGTCCTGTAATAGTTAGCTCGTAGCAATGGTTGTACAAAAACAATTGTAATTGTTTAAGTATTAATGAAGAAAAGTTCCACTAATGAGTACTCGTAGTCGCGATCTCAGAGTGCGGAGTCCCATCGTGGAGTTGTCGCGAGTAGTGGTACTCAGCAGTAGTCCCACAAAGGGAAGTAGACAGTAAAGCAGCTGATGAAAAATCAAACTTTATTACTGAAGAAGTACACTTGGATGGCCAGGGTCGTAGTTACAGAGTAATCGCCAGGACCCGGAGGCCGCTTACGGCTAAGTAGTGCTAGGGCGTGTTGCTGCTTACAGCAATAGATCCGTAGGTAGCCGTATAGGCTGGATCTAGAAGTACATGGTCTCTCAGTAGAACGCTGCTAGAGTCCTTTGTCGCTCGTCGCAGCCCAGGATCCGTAAGTAGCCGCATGGGCTGGATTCTGGAGAGGAGTAGTCCGGAGACTGGTGCCTGGACCCGGAGGCCGCTTACAGCGAAGGAGTAGTCCGGAGACTAGTGCCCGGACCCGGAGGTCGCTTACGGCGGAGGGGTCTTGATGTAGTCGTGTAGACTTGAGCCCCGGAGTAGTCGTGTAGACTAGGCGTAGAACCGACAGAGCTGGTCGACGTTCCACGAGTTGTTGACATCTTCGCCTTCAAGTGTCTGGAGGCGATAGGAGCCCGGCCCGGTCACCTTTGCCACTGTGAAGGGGCCCTCTCAAGGGGGACTGAGCTTGTGTAGTCCTTCCGTGTTTTGTATGCGACAGAGGACGAGATCACCAACGTTGAAGGAGTGTTCCTTGACGTTGCGATCGTGGTAGCGTCGGATACCCTCCAGGTACCTTGCTGATTGGACGAGGGTAGCACAGCGAGCTTCTTCGAGTCCGTCGATGTCAACTCGTCCGTCGTCTTCGAGACGCCTTCGTCGTAGTGCTCCACTGCTGGTGAATCCCATATGACATCAGCGGGGAGGATTGCTTCGGAGCCGTAGACCAGGAAGTAAGGGGATTGCCCCGTTGGCTTGGAAGGCTGAGTACGTAGCCCCCAGAGTGCATTGGGTAGTTCCTTGATCCACTTGCCTCCTTTAGAGTTAGCAGCGTCGTGTAGCCGCTTCTTGAGAGCGTCGAGCACCATCCCGTTGGCGCGCTCGACTTGTCCGTTGGCCCGAGGATGGGCAACTGAGACGTATCGGACGTCGATCCCGCTGTTCTCGCAGTACTCCCAGAACTGGTGGTTGTTGAAGTTGGAGCCCAGGTCTGTGATGATGCGGTGGGGCAGTCCGTAGAGATGCACGAGTTCATCCAGAAGTCGAGTACTCGTCGACCTTGGGGCATGTGACCAGCTTGACATCAATCCACTTGGTGAACTTGTCGATGGCCACCAATACTCTGTTGAATCCACCCGGCGCAGTTGGCAGTGGCCCAATCATGTCGAGCCCCCAGCAAGCGAAAGGCCAGGTTGGCGGTATGGTGACTAGCTTGTAGGCTGGGACGTGTTGCTGCTTGGCGAAGTACTGGCATCCTTGGCACCTTCTGACAAGTTCTTCGGCGTCGCCCAAGGATGTGGGCCAGTAGAAAGCTCACCGGAAGGCCTTGCTGACCAGCGTGCGAGAGGACGCGTGGTTACCGCAGACGCCCTTGTGGATCTCCTCCAAGATGTCCTTGCCTTCTTGTCTGGGGACGCACTTCATGAGTACTCCGGAAGATGCGCCCCGCCTGTAGAGCTTGTCTCCGACGAGGACGTAGGACTTGGCGCGGTGGATGAGCTGCTCAGCCAAGTTCTTGTCCGAGGGAACCTTCTGCTCGTTGAGGTAGTCGATGAAGGGTTGCCTCCAGTCCACGTCGATCATCATGACCTCCTGGCCAGCTGGCGGATGCGCTGGGACAGTGGTCGGTGGCGTCGCCTCCGGGATGGATGGCGCGTGAAGCTCGTGGACGAAGACACCCGCTGGTACTTGAGCGCGAGTAGAACCAAGCTTCAACAGGACGTCTGCTGCAACGTTGTTGTTGCGGACGATGTGGTGGAACTCGAGACCGTAGAACTTGTTCTCGAGCTTGCGGACTTCTAGGCGAGGGCGTCCATGTTCTCCTTGTTGCGGTCCCGGGACTTGTTGACTTGGTTGGTGACCACCGCGGAGTCACCGTAGACTAGTAGCCGCTTTATGCCTAGTGAAGCCGCGAGGCGGAGCCCGTGCGAGAGAGCTTCGTACTCGGCTTTGTTGTTTGAGACCTTCCGGAAGATGCAGGACGTACTTGAGTTGTTCACCCATTGGAGAGATCGGGGAGTACCCCCGCACTCGCGCCCTCGAGGTTGAGTGAACCGTCGAAGTACATCACCCAATGCTCGGTCGCACGATTGGAGTAGGTAGGCGATTCTCCCGCCACTCCGTCATGAAGTCGACTAGATCTTGCGACTTGATGGCCGTGCGTGGCTTGAAGTCGATGGTGAGGGCGCCGAGTTCGACCGCCCACTTGGAGATTCTTCCAGTAGCATCTTGGTTCCTCAGGATGTCGCCGAGCGGGTAGTCGGTGACGACGGAGATCGAGTACTCCTGGAAGTAGTGTCGTAGCTTCCGCGAGGTGATGAGTACTACGTACAGAAGCTTCTGTACAGGCTGGTAGCGTGCCTTGGACTCTGACAACACCTCGCTGACGAAATAGACTGGGCGCTGGACTGGGTAGGCGTCGCCATCTTCCTGCCGCTCGACGATGATGGCAGTATTGACCACATGAGTAGTCGTAGCGAGGTAGAGCAGTAGCTGCTCGCCTTTGCGGGGAGCCGTGAGGACTGGTGGCTTTGATAGGAAGTCCTTGAGCTGGGCAAGGGCTTGATCCGCCTCTGGAGTCCACACGAACTTCTCCTGGTGCTTGAGTAGTTTGAAGAAGGGGAGCCCCCGTTCTCCAAGCTTCGATATGAATCTGTTCAAGGCCGCCATGCTCCCGGTCAGCTTCTGGACGTCTTTGATGCACGTGGGAGCTTTCATGCTGGTGATGGCGGAGATCTTCTTGGGGTTGGCTTCGATGCTGCAATGGCTGATGATGAAGCCGAGTAGTTTACCCGAAGGTACGCCAAAGACGCACTTGTTCGGGTTGAGCTTCCAGCGGTACTCGCGCAGGGATGCGAAAGTCTCTTCAAGATCGTCGATGAGGCTCGGAGTCTCGGTCTTGACGACCACGTCATCCACGTAGGCTTCGACGTTCTTGTTAAGTTGCCTCTTGAAGCTGAGCCCGGATAGCTCGTTGATAGGTGGCGCCCGGCGTTCTTCAACCCGAAGGACATGGTCGTGTAGCGTACGCGCCAAACAGGGGTGATGAACGCGGTCTTCTCCCCGGTCTTCTTCCTTGATCGCGATCCGGTGGTACCGGAGTAGCGCCGAGGAAGCGAGAGCGGTCGCGGCCCCCGCCGTGGAGTCGATGACTTGATCAATCCGTGGCAACCCGAAGGGGTCCTTGGGGCAATGCTTGTTGAGATCGGTGTAGTCGACGCACATCCTCCACTCGTTCGAGTTCTTCTTGCGGACGAGGACGGGGTTGGCGAGCCACTCAGGATGGAAGACTTCTCTGATGAAGCCAGCCGCGAGTAGTTTGGCGAGTTCCTTCTTGATGGCATCCCGTCTGTGGTCGGCGAAACGGCGGAGGTGTTGTCACTTGTGAAAGTGCATCTAGGCCCCTAAATGGATTTTGGTGAATTGAATGACAAGGCGATTAAAGGACTAATGTTTTTGTCTAAGGTTGTGAGCAGGTTTTCTTTCTAGATTCATGAGCAACCATTGAAGTATCTTAATTATGGATGTATCTTATGGCTCACATCTACAAAGACAAGTATATGGTGCAAGACTTCATGAGTTTATCGAAAGAGAACAAGTTGATGAGTGTACATACCATGGTTCTAAAAATGGAAGCTTGCATATCCGTTGTCAATCAAGATCAAGCATTTGAAGCGGGATTTTCAAATGAAGGTTAATTGCGTGTGAAGCAAAGTGGAACTCAAAAGTGGATTGGATAAGTGATGAAGAGATCAACCGAGATGGCTAGGGTGAGGGACTAAGCAATCTTTGGGGCCGTAGCTAAGCCGCCATTCGTGTTTTGCTAAGGTGAAGGTCTAGCATCCGTGGGGTCTTCAAGTATCATGTTCAAACCTTAACCGAGGGAAGCTTTGCAAGTCATCAACTCGTTAAGATTGGCAACATGGAGTGACCATGGATCCAAGAGTACATTCCTATGCTATATGGAAAGATCCTAAGTTACCAGCTCAAGTATGGACGTGCTCAAGTCAAAGGCTATGTTGAAAGCCCTCAAGTGGTTATTGATCAAGTATGCCAAGAATTGAAGTTGTTCAAGCTCAAGAGGTCATCGAAGCTCTTTTATTCTTTTCTTGAGTATAGGTATGCCGTACTATCAAGAGGGATGCAACTTAGCGAGTTGACCAAGTCAAAGTGCTCTTTAGTTGACCTAAGTGAGAATTAGCCTTAGAGTGTGCTAACAAACCCTCCTAACCTAACCTGGGTCATTTCATCTTGGTGGTGAAGTGCTAGTTTCTTTAAAAGAGGTTTTCGGGGTAACTTGGGCCTGACCGGTCTGACCGGTCAGAGGCACCTGTCTGACCGGTGCCGCTAGCCCAACGACTAGTTTTTCGAACACCGGTCTGACCGGTGTGAGGCACCTGGCCCGACCGGTCTTTGCCGGGACTAACGGCTAGTTTTCTCCTTTAATGGGTATAAATACCCCAAGCCTTCTTCAAGTGAGGGTTGCTTGTTTCTAGTGAGTTTGCCGAGGTCCCAAGCCATTTCTAACTAGCTCTAAGCCTTAGTGGCTCTCCCCAACCATCTCTTTGTGAGATTTGTGGATTCAAACCATCATCTTTGTGTTAGGTTGAGGAAGTGAGCTTAAGAGTGACCTTGTGAGCTAACAAGAGCAATTTCCATAGCTTGAGCACTTTGGTTTCGCGTCTACAAACTTTGAAGCATTTGTTACTCTTGGAGGTTTGCCTCCTAGACGGCTAGGTGTCGCCGGCTAGCTCCCAAGGTTGTGGTGAGCAGCGGGAAGTTTGTAAGGGCTGCGATCTTGCCTCTTCGTGGAAAAGATCACCTTAGTGGAAAGGAGGAAAGTGGTTGAAAGAGACCCGACTTGTTGTGGGAATTGTCCCTTACAAGCTCCTCAACGGAGACGTAGCCATTCCTCATGGGTGGTGAACTTCGGGAAACAAATCCTTGCTTCTTCGTGTGGTTCGAATCTCTAAGTTGTTTATTCTAGCATATTACATTTGCTTCTGCTTCGATCTACTTGGGCGTGTTACTTGTGTGTGCAGGGCTCCTTACTCTGCTTGTGATCATCTACAAAGGCCACACCCTGAGTTTGGTTCGTGCTAGAAGCCTAGAGGTGCTTGAAGTTATTTTTGCAGGTTCTCTGTGCTACACCGGTCTGACCGGTGAGGCGCACCGGTCGGCCGTGTCACTCGTGAAGACCAGTGCTTGACCGGTCATCACCACCGGTCTGACCGGTGGAGCACTGTCAGCTCAAGTGTTTGGGGAGAAAAAGTTTAATTTGGTCGTCACGCCTATTCACCCCCCCCCCCCCCCTCTAGGCGACATCAAGGTCTTTTCAGCTTGGGGGTAGCTTTAGGGTCGATGTTGAGGCAGTGCTCAATCAACTCACTGGGCACTCCTAGCATGTCTGCTGGCTTCCACGCGAAGATGTCGCGGTTAGTCCAGAGGAAGTTGATGAGCGCGTCTTCCTATTTGGGGTCGAGGCCAGCCTCGATGGTGGTGGTCTTGCTGCTGTCGCCTGTCCCGAGGTCGATCGTCTTGACCAGAACCTCCTCAGTTGGCTGAGGCTTAGTGGCTTTATCTGACTTCTCAGGGATGTCGAGTTCACTTTGAGCAAGCTTCTTCGACGCGGCGTAGACCTCCATCATTGTGCTGGGTACTTGGTTTGTGGAGGTGTTCTCCACGGCTTCGGTGTCGCAGTCGTGAGAGATCTTCAAGTCCCCTTGGAGAGAGAGTACACCTGCTGGGCTTGGCATCTTGAGTACCAAGTAGGTGTAGTGGGTACCGCCATGAACTTGGCGATAGCCGGTCTGCCAAGGATGGAGTGGTAGGACGTCTCGAAGTCCGCGACTTCGAACTTGACGTACTCGGTACAGTAGTTGTCCCGAGATTCCCCAAAGGTAACTGGTAGGACCACTGAGCCCAGTGGGATAGCCGCGTTCCCGGGGACGATGCCGTAGAAGGGCGAGGCGCTCTTGGTGAGCATGTGGGTGATGTTGAGCTTCATCTTCTTCAAGGTCTTGGTGAAAAGGATGTTGAGCCCGCTACCACCATCGATGAGGACCTTGTTGAGCTTGGAGCCCGCGACCACCGGCTTCAGGACGAGAGGGAACCGCCCTGGTTTGGAGAAGTTGGTCCATGGATCCGCGCGGGAGAAGGTGATGGGTACCTCCGACCACCTGAGGGGGGTTGGAACCGCTTGTTCAATGCTCATGAATTCTCGACGAGTAGCCTTTTGCTCCTGTCTGCTGGGTAGTCCGCCGAAGAGGACGTTAACAGTCTTGTCGGGTTCCTGGAAGTCATCGTTGCCTCCGTCATTCTTCTTCTTGCCTTTCTTATCATGAGGGTGCGGTGGCTCTGGAGTACTCTTGAGTGCTCGCCTGAGTTGGTAGCACTGCTCGGTGGTGTGGTTGCCGTCCAGATGCCACAGGCACTTCTCCTTCAGCAAGTCTTTGAAGCCGCCGGAGGTCTTCTTCGAGGTCTCCTTCGCAGGGCGCTGGATAGCCGCGACAGTGTTGTCTGGCTTGCGCTTGCGGTTGGGACCCGAGTAGTTATTGTTGTTGCGACCGCCCTGGTTCCCGTTGTTGCCGCTGCCACCGCCCGCGTTCTGCTTACTTTTGCCACGGATGGCATCGTACTTGGTGTTAGCTTTGTCTTCTTCATCCACCCAGGACGTGATCATGTCCTTGAGATGGGGGATGGACTTGGGGCGACGGCGACCGAAGTCTTCAAAGGTGCGGCGGTGGTAGAGGCTGTCTTGGAAGAGGTCGATGACCTCCTTGTCGGTGACATCGACTACGGTGGCGCGCTTGTCGAAGAAGCGATGCATGTACTTGCGGAGGGTCTCGCCTTGTTCCTGCTTGACCATGGCCAGGTCCATGCGAGTACCCGATCGGCCCATGGCGCCCGCGAAGTTGCTGGTGAACTGCTCCTTCAGCTGGTCCCACTTGTCGATCGAGTGCTTGTCCAGCGACTCGAGCCATGTGAGTGGAGCTTGGTCCAAGCAGAAGGGGAAGTAGAGGCACTTGGTGTCATTGTTGCCGCCAACGTTCTTGATGGAGAGGGCGTAGCACCTGAGCCACTGGATGGGGTCCTGCTTCGCGTCATACTTGGTGATCCCCAAAGGCTTGAACTTGTCGGGGAGGAGCGAGTTGCGAAGTCGAGGTGAGAAGGCGGGGAAGCCGTCGTTGTCGCCTGCAGTGGCGGACTTCTTCTGCCGCAGCTCTTCGATCTTCTGGCGGGCGTCGTAGCCGCCCTGTGAGGCTCCGGAGGCGTGGCTGTGTTCGCGTGGTCTCGACCGCCATGACTGCCCCCGCCGCAGGCCCTCCTGTTGGCCCCGTGGTTGGAGCTTCCGTCGTCGGCCGCCGTCGCCGCTAGGGTCGCGGCCGCCGCCGCCGGGGCGCGGTGAGGGACGACCTCACGGTTGCTGTTGCCACCCTATGAGGGTCCGCCGGCATTTGCGCGAGTACGGTTGGGCTGAGCCGGGAGCTCGGCTCAAGTACGGTTGCGACCGAGGTCAGCGCTGCGACTTGTAGCTTCATTGTCGCGGTTCCTGGCAGGGGGAGGCTAGGTGACCCTGTTGTCGACCCGCATGAAGTAAGCGTCTTCAGCGAGCTTGGCGATGACTTCTCCAGCACGTATTCCCTGTGCCTGGCATGCGATCGCTGTGATCGACATGAGGCATTGCTCTGGGGTAGTGTGTACTCTGCTCTCGACCGCCTCGAGAGCTTCCGCGAGGTTGTGGATGGGGAGGTTGTCTTGGAGACGCCGGCGCCGTTCGTTGCGCTTCCTGTTACGCTCACGTCGAGCGTCCCTGTTGGCGGCGGTCTCGTCTGCAAGTGCATCAGCAGACAACTCGTCCGCGGAGATGCCTTCAAGGTACTTGTCCTGAGCCGTCCCTGAAGGTCCTGGGGTGTCGCCGGCAGCCATGAAGACTTGGCGATCAGGGTTGCCAAGGCTGGATTCAGAGCTCGCCACCTCAGTTGGAGTGTACGAGTCAGCTCGGGCAAATGGTGTTCCCTCCTGGAACGGGAGCGAGTCGAGGTAGGTGACGTAGCGTGAGTCCCCGCTTATCAGGTCGGCGGGCTTGCGGTCTGGCCAGTAGACGAATCTTCCGGCAGGAGTGGATGCGAAACCAGCCCAGAAGCCGGCCCTGATAAGGGCTGCTCAGTAGAGTTGTCCTCGGACTCGGGATCCTCTGGGTCCGACCCGAAGTCGAACTTGTATGCGGAGTCCGAGTAGAAGCCGGAGAGGGGTTGGAGTCCGAAGCGTGGCCGGGAGCGGTGTCGGAGTCCGAGTTGTACTCGGGTACGGGCTCCTTGCCGGCCCGACGCGAAGAGGGAGCCTCCGTGCGGGCCCTGCTGAGGTTGCGAGGGCCACGCGTGGAGCGCTCACGGGGTGGTGACACCACATGCGATGGCTGAGCAGCCGGCTTGCATGCGATAGCCCACGGAGACGTCGAGTTCGAGTTGGAAGCGGATCCGAGCTCGAAGTCAGCGTGATGGTCGAAAAGCGAAATTTTGCCGAACTTGCTGGCGAGTTCGCCCGTGACAACCTCAGGAAGCGTCACGAAGCCAGTCTCAGGGATGGGCGGCATGGTGAGGCGGCGTTGGAAGGATCCTGCGCCGTCAGCAGTGCAGACCCAAGCGCCGAAAACGAAGGTGTCGCCGCGGTTGAAGGCGACGGTTGGCTTGATGTAGACAGGAGCCGTCGAGTTCGCCATGTGAGCTCGGGCGAGAGCCCCTACCTGGTGCGCCAGCTGTCGGTGTTTTACACCGGCAACCTACTAAGGGGAGTACCCGAAGTAGATGAATGTGGCCTCGCTGAGATCGGTAACTCGAAGGAAGAGACACGTGGCACACAATTTAGACAGGTTCGGGCCGCGAGGCGCGTAATACCCTCCGTCCTGTATGCTGCGTAGCTCTGGATTGATTGGGTATGATTATAAGATGATGCAATCTTACGCCGTGAGATGAGATGTTCAAGAGAGGGGTCCCTGCCTCGCCTTATATAGTCCGGGAGGCAGAGTTACAAGTCGGAATAGGGAGAGAGTACTAGTCGAGTACGTCTAGGAGTCCTCTATACAGTGCGGGACATGTACAGCTTCCTAACCGAGTACTTCTCCTCTGCAGTCCTTGTGCTTCACGCCATCAGGTACCGTGCAGCGCAAGTCGGGTAGTCCCAGGGGCCCACCGAGTAGTCAGTCCTGGTACCCACCGAGGTAGTGGGCCCAGGGAGGTCCATACGACAGTCTTCTCTCAACATGCATGGTGTCCACATTATCATTGTCGGGGTTCTCTACCGCCGGCAGTAAATTTGTATCGATCGTGCGTCGGACTCGGATGGTTAGCACAGGAGGCAACAAGATTTAGACTAGTTCGGGCCTCCGAGGAGTAATACCCTACGTCCAGTGTCGAGCTGTCGTGTTTCCGAGCTAGGAGTGCTTGTAGTAGGGGTTACAAGCTGGTCGGGAGAGGGTGTCGAGCGCAAGTCCCTTGAAGTGGTATTCGATTTATCGAAGGTCTAACCCTTGTAACGGTTTCCCTCCTCTTCCTTTTATAGTCACAAGGGGAGGGGCACAAGGGGGAAGTAGAAATAGGTACAGTGCTTGGTTGCTGGGACGTCCCGTCGCACGTCGTTGTCCGTCAGGACGCATTGAAGCTGAGTCGTGGGAGCCGCCGCGTGGCCGGGCGTGACTGTCATCCCAGGATGCCTGGCGTCTTCTCCGAGTAGTTCGTGTTCGCCTTAACTTGTCCGAGTACTCGACTAGGCCGCCACGCTTGAGCCTAAGCCTAGGCTCGAGCGTGTCGTAGAGGGTGCTTGAGTGCCTCGGGCCGAGCTTGCATGTGGCAGAGTGAGAGATGATGGCGATGGGACGACCGCGCAGCCGGTCAGGCCAGCATTAAGTCTCGTGTCGAGGTGAGCTGCTTGCATGACCGCCAGCTGTTGTACTTGCATGGCGTGGGGAATCGTCCCCCCCACACATGTCGGTGGTGGTGCTCGCGCCTTGGGCTTGCGCCGTGTGCCAGGGCCCACGCACCAGTCGGAGCCGGGGGGAGGTCGAGCGAGGCGGAGACTTGTCATGCGAGGCGGAGACTTGTCGGGATCCCTCTTGTAGGGATCTGGTCGGAGATGCAGCCATATGGACGGAGACTGGACGTCTTGCCAGTGTGGGTCTTGACCGGGGTCCTCAACCTTCCTCGTCACGAATCTTGGCCTTCACGTTGTCAATGGTGTTGGGTTATCTCGTGTTTAAGGAAAACCCTTTCACCGTAAAAGGGGCCCTGATCTGGGCCCTCGTCAATCGTCCACTAAAACTTCGCTTAACATGCACATTGCCCATGTCACCCTCCACTAGAAATATCAATTTATGTTTTATATTGTTTTTTCTAATACCATCCATGCATGCAATGCATTTTTCTTTGTGAGTACCATGCTACAAATCATCCAAGCCATTCTCTCTCAATAAATGAATGTGTTTTCATGTATAATGATGTTTGCAAAAGAATGTTATGATGCACTTACCTTAGTGTTTATACTTTTAATTTTCATCTATAACTATCCACTAGAACCATCAATTTATATCTTTTACCAATTTTCAATGTATTAGTTTTTACGAGTATCATGCTACAAAATTCTCTTAAGTCATTCTCTCTAAAAAATTGAATATGTTTTCATGTTTAAAAAAAGTGTTTCTACTTTCAAATTTCATCTCAAATTTTGTTTCATAAATTTCCGCAACAACGCGTGGGGTACCACATTAATTAAATAAGTGCAACACACTAAAGTCTGCTAGAGAAAATTTCTCAAAAAAAAACTCCAAGTAATTGAAAGGTTTATTTTCTCAGTAAAATTTAAACTTCATTCCATATATAATCGCAATTGTATTGTACCCAAGTATCTCATAATTTTTAACTGTTAAATTTTTATCATTTTCCAATATCACGCACAATAATAATTAAAATTATAACAAACATCATGCAGCAACGGGTGGAACATCACCTAGTTTCAGCTAATCTTTGAGCCCAAAACTGTTTGGAGGGGCAGACCCAATCAAATCAGAAAGCAAACCAAGAATTGGAACAAAAGCAAGTAAAACTTAAACGGTTAACTTCTTTCAGAAGAAGTCACAACTCAGCCAACTTTTGGAAGAGAGAAATTCAGAAGGGAGAATAAGTTTTTTGAAAGAAGTAGAAGAGAGATTCAGCCAACAACTTTTGGAAACTCCTACATCCAGTGACGCCCCAAGAAAGATCTTATTCGTGAGAAAAACAAACTCGAGGGAAAATCAGCTACATACCAAAAATCAGAATGCGAGTGAGGGCGCGTGCAAGATGACCAGCCTGTTCGTTTGGCTGATGGCTGGTGATGATTTGTTGTGAGAGAAAATCTTCTTGGGCTGGTTCTTAGTGGGCGATTTGTTCGAGAGAAAAATAAGGGACATCAGCTTCCTGCTCGGCTGCCCCTAATGTCAGTATGTCACACAGTCGATTCAGAAGGGTGCCCGGGCCAACCGCTGGGCCGTTGTGCCGAGCGATAGATGTGCATGGTTGCATACTTGCATGCCTCCCGACCTTGGCGGCCGCCGGCTTTTGGCATCTACACGATGTGAGATCGACGGCGAGATGTCTCGCGCGTGGCCAAACCAGGCGCCATGGATGAAGGCCGATGGCGGCGCCAGTCTCCGAACACGCGCAGGCTTCGCCAGTCGACAATGCATTTTTCGAACAAAAGAAACAATTCACTTTCCAAACGCCACTCATTTTCCTCAGAGGTACTTCAAATTTTAACTTGTCCAACATCATTCAAACTCCGGTGGCGCGGCGGCGAGCGCACGTGACGATTAACGATGTCGTCTTGTTGTGCCTCTACAGAGGGACACAGAGACACCAATGGCAGTCACACACTCACACCAAGCTTCTAACTACATACAATGTCTGCACTGATCTATATCTGTACACAGCATGCGGCCTGCACGTGCCCGGTAAACTCCGGCGGCGCCGCGGCGCGCGTCCACGACGGCGTCGTCGTCGCCGTCGCCGTCGCCCCGCCGTCGCTCAGCACGTACACGGTCTGCTCGGTGCCGTGGCACGCGGGGCCGATGACGGCCACGCGGCCATCCCCGATGTCCACGACCTCCGTCGCCACTGCGCGCCTGTCCTCCGGCACGCGCGCCACGGTACGCCACGCGCCGCCCTCGTCGTCCTCGTCGTCCCGCACCATCACGCGCCCGCCGTCGAGCATGTACATCATCCCGTTTCCCGCGGCGGCGGCGGCGCAGCAGGTCCTCGGGCACGCGCCGTCCTCGATCACCCGCTCCCGCACTGGTCCCCACGACCAGGTGGCCGGGTCGAACGCCTCGGCGGAGCCGGCGAACCGGCCCTGCGCCTCCGTCGGGTACCCGCCGAGGGCGACGAACCTGCCGCCGCCGGCGCGGACGCCCCTGGCCTCGTCCCGCTCCCGCGCCATGTCCGGGAGCGCCGCCCACGCGTCGGCCTCGGCGTCGTACGCGGCCGCCGACCGCAGCGCGTTCTTCTCCGCGTCGTGTCCCCCGGCCACGAACACCCTGCCGCCGACCGCTGCGCACGCGAAGAACGACCGCCGCGGCGGCGGCATGTCCGCGCCGCGGCGCCAGACGCCGGACAGGAAGTCGTACACGTGCACCGCGGCCGTCGGCGCCCACGTCTCGGGGTCCCACCCGCCCAGCACGAGCAGCTTTGCCGACAGGCCCTCGCCTACCGCGGCGAGCTGGCAGAACAGCGGGAGGCCTCCGCTGCCGCGGGCGCCGGGGAAATCGGGGAGCGGCGTCCACGTGCCGGCGGCCAGGTCGTGGAGCACGAGGCGGTAGGAGTAGCCCGCCGAAGCGGCGTACTTGCGCGCCGGGCCGGAGTCGACGAGCGGTGGCCGGGCCTGCGCGAGCGCTAGGAGCGGGCGGGGCTGGCGGAGGCGGTGGTGGAAGGGCGACTCGACCTCGGCCTTCCACCCGCGCGACACGCGCCGCGCCGCGGGGAGCTGGTCGAACCCCAGCCGCAGCAGGCACTCCCGGGCCACGTCCTCCGGGAGCCCCGGGATGAGGTCGCTCATGGCCAGAGACGGTGTCGCTATCCTCGCCGCCGGTTCTTGCTTTCGAAGAGTGAGCGTGAGCGTGTGATCGCCGGTGTCCGGAGTGGAAATCATGTCGTGAGCAGTGGTGGTGTGTGCGGGAGCGTGCCGGAGGGTTTAAATAGGCGGGGAGGTTTTAGTAGGATGCAGTGGATGGGATTGGGGTGGTTGCAGTCGATTGGATCGGACTGAGCCGTCGACGGCGGCGGTCATCCACGGTAATGGCCAGGGATTGCGACGGTGGGGCGTGGGTTTCGTTTCCGGCCGGTGTCCTTTTCGGCGAGGGGCCTTGGTTTGCTGAAAACCGTGTACTATGTCTGTTCCCCGTTGGTTTCGAAGCAGATGGTCCACTTGCAATCAGCAATGTTTGATTCCTGCACTCAATTGCAAAAGGAAAATGTCGAGAAAAGAAAAGATGAGATGGTAAATGACCTTTTAATTTAACCTAATAAATTGAAATATCTTTTTTTAAAGTAAAACCGGCAGAGATTGCCGGATTTGTTTTAATCAATAGAGAAGAGTAACAAACAAGGCCTAGGCCCAAAATTAGAAAAAAAACGGTACAATTACTCCACAAAATTGGTTATGGCTCCCAAGTGTTTGTGCCCTGCTAAAGTCCAGGCACGCGATTCCTCCTTGATCTTGCCAAAGAGTTGTCCAGCGGGTAGGAATTTCCGTCGAAAAACTCTAGCATTGCGTTCCTTCCATATTTCCCAACAAACTAGAATCATCAGCGACCGCCACCCCTTCAGCGGAGCTCCGTGCATGGACCCGAGCGTGGTCCACCATTCGTCGGTAGACGTGAAGGCCGACCAGTCAGTTCTTGACGGGACATGAGCAGCAACCCAAGCAAGGGTCATGTCCCAAACCGCTAGGCTATATCGACATTGGGTGAAGATATGCAAATTGCTCTCGTCATGACCATGACATAGGAAGCAAATTTTCTGATTAGGCCAGTCCCGTTTGATTAAGCGGTCCGCTGTCCAAAGCCTATCCTGAAAAGCAAGCTAGGAGAAGAATTTGCACTTGGGTAGCGCCCAGACCCTCCAGATTAAGCGTTCCATGGGTGAGATTTGCAGGCCTTTGAATTGAGCCGCGTAAGCCGAGGCCGCCGTATATTCGCCGTGCTTAGTTGCATTCCAAACAATTGAATCTGGCCGGTGAGGATCAAGCTGCACATCACCGAGTTTGAGCCATAGCTGGGTGAATTCCGCCAGCTGTGCTGCGGAGGTGATTCTTAGGACGTCGATGTCTCTAATCCAATTATCATTGACCAGCGCGTTCTGGACCGATCTCTTTTTCTTCTTGGAGAGTTTGTAGATTGCTGGCTACAAGGGGAGTCGCCAAATAAATTGAAATATCAACTGATAATGGTTAAAAAAAGTCTTTCGTTCCTAAGAAAATAGTCTTTCGAAAAAATGATCTAAAAATAATTAAGACTGAGTTAGATTGTGAAAACGAATGAGAGTCATGATTCCAAATGTCAAGTGTAAAGAGAAGTTTGCAGGTGATGAGCACGTGCAACACTCAAATCGTCCCCGTTGGGAATCTAAACCTGGGTCACCGGGAAACTCCATCGCTGTGCTGTACAAGTGTGTCTGCACAGGTTTAAAATGTTGTCGATACTGTTGTGTTGTGTTTTGAAACATACGTCTCCAAACACGATCGACGAGTTTGTCACTCCACTGTCACGAACGCTTTGTGCTCTCCTTGTAATTCGAATCGAGTTGCAAATTATCAGGCTAACACAAAAAAATCGCAAACTTGCAAATCCTATCCAAAGCTGCAAAGCATGCCCTGGCCGATGGTGGCACACGTCATCTAGATCTTCCGGTGAGACGCGCAACTAGTAATGGATCAGTTATCGCAGCATATCTGATTGATTCATGAGATATCTATCACAGCCTGCTGATGGGTGTCTCTTTGATGCCGATGCGTCTCTTCTCCTTTGTAGTAGTATGTGGATAGCCATCCGCAGCGCTTGGAGTCGTTGGAGGCCGGACCTTATGCAAGAAACTCACTATCGGCTGCTCCAGTGGGTAAAAGTAGAAACGGATAGAGATCACACGAACTGGAGAAGATTGCGCATGGAACGCAGGCACCAGGCAGAATCAGGAGCGGCACCCCCACCAGCAGTGGACGCCGCCGTGCGCGGCCCCCGCCGGGCGCCGCTGCACCGCTCCGCCGCCTTTGTCCCGCGACGTCGAGCTCGGTCTGGTGCGCCGGAGATGTCGACGAGGACGAGGGTGTGTGTGAGTGAGAGTGTGTCCGTGATCGAGCCGTGAATCCGTCCGTGGTCGAGTGAGCAATTGCTCATGCAGCGGCACCTCTTTTGCCTTTTGATTTTTGACTAGCAAGGTGGCCGTGCGTTCTAAACTTTAGCCATATCATTCACATACAAATTGAATTTCGAATAATTTATAAATATTTTATCCTTTGTATCTTTTTTCACATAAATAATTTAAATATGGAATACTATTCAAACTTTAGCCATATTGTTCATATACAAATTGGATTTCGAATAATTTATAAATATTTTGTCCTCTGTATCTTTTTTCACATAAAATTTAAATATGGTCCCTTTCTCAAACTTTAGCAATACATTCATACACAAATTGGATTTCAAATATCTAATATATATTTTATCAGCTGTATCTTTTTCCACATAAAAAATTTAAATATGGGCTCTTACTCAAATTCTTTTACCCTACATCAATTTCAGGTGTTTTATACAGAAACACAAATTCATATTCTTTTGATTGCATGGAAAATTATTCCCATAGTTTATGATATTATATTTTTCCCAACTTGGTAAAAAAACTTTATTATTTTCAGTTTTTTTCATGAATCAGTACATATCGATATCATCATGCATATTATATTTATCCAGCCTCTACCTTAGTCATCTGAATCATTTCAAATCTGAATCTAAATTCTATTTATGTAGATTACTAAGATACATGAAGATACATATGCATGATGTCATGCTGACACAGAGTTATGCAACCTGTTCAACTTCAGGGAGCTGACGCCCTGTGTGCATCTAGATAGTTTTTTTTAAATAAAGGACAAAGCATCTGGCGTTATGAACGTGAGAGTGAAAGTGTGAGTTCAGCCAGTGCGCTACCCTATTTTCTTGGCCCGCATGGTCTGATCCAACTGAACAATGCAGTGTGCGCGAGATCTGCGTGATTAAGAGGAAAAATGCCACCCAACGGCCCAACGCGATAGGATGTGGGAGGTCGAGACTCCGTGCGTGGCCCGTGCTGTTTCTTTTGGCGGTCGACGTTCCAGTTTTCATGCTTGTTTATACGATTTTTACCTTTCTTTGCTCAGAGTACTTCTAACCGGATTAGGATGCGACGGACGAAATTTTTGGCCAAAAGCAATCCTTGTTTTAACATATCATCAATCATCATCAGGTGGAAACCAACGTCTCCATGAAAACTATAGAAACTTCAATCTGAGTCACATGATGTTGATCCAACGGAGTGCTTAGAGGAGGTGGGAGGAGTGATTTGCAAAAGCACCTTTGCAAATCATCTCTCCCACCTCCCATGAATTTTGCAAATCACCCCTCCCACCTCTCATGAGTTCTCCCTTGGATCAAGATCGTGTGGTTTAGATTGAAGTTTCCATAGTTTGCACGAAGAGGTTGGTTTCCACTAGATATGTTCCCATATAATAGAGATGAAGCCTTAATTAACCGCCCTTTGGGCCTGGGCCCTCCCTTCTCAGCTGCCCTTGTCTTTTTGTTTACCAGCAATATGCCCGTACGGTGTTACGGAGCACACTTTAGACATTTCATATTTCATATTTATACTCATCTTTTATTTTTTTTAATCTCGTGCGTTGCAACGGGAGAAACATTACTTGTATCATCGTCAATCATCTTGTTGCTATCATCCTTCCACTCAGCAACTCCCTGACCTAGTCGACATCCTTGTTGTGATAGCGCCTCCTAAAATTTAGCATCATTTGTCTCGGTCTCATCGTCGCCTGTCGTACATTGCCTTTCTAGTCGCTTCATCGTTCTCATCACACATTTCATCACCCTGACCTTATTCTCTATCGTCCACGTCTCACCAACCTCGATGTCATCTAACCAATCGTGTCCTCATTCTTGTCTCTTGAGCCTCACCGTAGCGCATGTGCTATCCTGATCTTTGCTTGTCGTCATCTGCCCCGACCGCAATGTCACCCTGCCCCACCTGCACATTCCTAACCTTGTTGTCGTCTCCGTCACACACGTGCCACCCTAACCTCGTCTGCGGTTCTCTGTGCTTCTAGACCTCATTCTGCACCTCAATTGCACTCAAATAATCTTTGCATTATTTAAAGAAAGAGTTTTAACTTTGAATTATATAATTCATTCTACTCAAATAGTGCCTCCGTACTTCTTTATTTATCTCCCGGGAACCGGGCTCAGGAACTGAGAATGGGCACGTTTTCTCAACGACTATTAAACAGGGATAGATGAAATACTCGTTACATCTCCTTTTTAATAATTTAGAAAGTAAATTCCTACATACTAAAATAGTCACAACCATATTTACATCTCTGATTCAAATCTCTAACATGAGTTTATAAAGATTTATTTTTCACATGAGTCACAACCATATTTACATCTCTGATTCAAATCTCTATCATGAGTCTAAAGATTTATTTTTCACATGTGATCCGATTAGGGACGTCCTTGGTTCAATAATTTTAACATAGATAAGAGGACAAAATTTCCATATATAATACTCTTTTTTCTCTTTCCTTTTATTTTTCCTTCATTTATTTTTTCTGCTCTTATATATTTCTTTTCGTTTTTTTCCGTTCCCTTACTCTTTGAGTTTTCTTCTCACGGATCTTATCCATTCGCTTTGTGCCTCCGTTTCCACGAAACTACTCCCGTCCGTTCCCTTCTTTGCGCCAGCGCCGCTGCTGGGCCTGGTGCCGTCGACACACACTACGCTCGTCTCCGACCAACTGCCCCACCGGCACCGGCCGCGGCCGCTACTCGCGAGCCCCCATCGCGCCCGTGCCGCCGTCGGTCCCCCGCGGAGTTGGCCCCCGTCGCGTCGGCCCCCGGCTAGGCCCCATCGCGCCCATCAGGCCCGGCCTCATGTTCGCGAGCCGTCCCAAGAGGGCAAGTGTGGGAATCGAGGGAGGAGGAGCTGCGGGGAGCTATTTTTCGCTTCTCCTCCCTCTTCAGACTGGTGAGGACCCGCCGCTTTCACGCAACGTCTTGAGGTGGATCTTGGCGGCGATTGAGGTCGACGGTGGCCCTGTTCGAGGTTGATCCGTGGGGTGGGCCGCAGGCGAATCCTTCACCACCGTCACTCGGCGTGCACAGCTCCGCAAGCAGGAGCGTGTCCCTCCCTCTTCCATGTGCAGCCCTTCCTCAGCAGACGGACCGCGGCCGGTGGAGGAGCAGAGGACCCCTGTGGCTGGCCCTCCCTCTCCTCGGCGCTCCCTCCTCGGTCATACCGGTGGCGCCCCCATCCCTGGCCATCTCGGCGGTGGTAGCAGCAGCTCTTACCTCAATCTAATCTCCCATAACCTCCGGCAGCGAGGAACAAGCGTGCGCGTCCATCCCCACGCGCGCGGTGGCAACTGTGGGTGGGGAAGGAGTTGGTGCGCGGCACGACAGCGGTGGCAGCAACTCCTGCCTCGAACCCCTGGCGGCGGACAGCGGTGTGGCTCGGGCCGACGGGTTCGATACTCCGGTGCGTCGGTGGCGGTGAACTGTGGGAGGTCGAGACGGAGACCATGACAGGTGGGTCCCACCCGTCAGGACGGACGAAAACACAGGTAGAAACAATGCTTGCTTTAATATTAGGTAGAGATTTGATGTTGCGTTGACTAGTCAATCCAGTTTACTCCTACAAGTTACCGACACACATGAACAAGGGTATGATTGATGGTTTGTCCTCGACTCCTCGCTGGTCCCAACTCGACAACTCCGACGTAAACGGTGGGCTACTGAAATCAGGAGCTCAGCTCACGGCTCTGTGAGTCAGGGACACGTCCACGTCACCCGGTCCTGGTGTCTGCGTCTACGTAACTCCCGAGTTCTGAAAATCAGTTAACAATTACTCTACTCTACACGCGCAATAAGGCTCTGTGAGTCAGGGACACGTCCACGTCACCCGGTCCTGGTGTCTGCGTCTACGTAACTCCCGAGTTCTGAAAATCAGTTAACAATTACTCTACTCTACACGCGCAATAACAATTTTTGAAACAAAAAGGAATTTTCTTCAAAAAGAAACAAAAAGGGAAAAAAGATGCAATTCCAAAGGAAGCGTACGTTTTGAAACTAGTAAAAGATATCGAAACAACTGTCTTGAACCTCTAGCTCCGTTCAACTTCTTCTACAATGTTTTTCACTCACAACAAATACACCATAAAAATCCGCACGCAATATTTTTCACTTACAACAGATATATAATACAAATTTGTCGAAGATCTGCCGTATGGCGCTATGACTTTTGGTTCTTTGACACCTAGTTAGAATGTAGAGAATAGTAGTGGACCGAACCGACCAAAACAAAATGAGACCCGAGCCGATCGAATAAAAGCATTACAGAACGTATCATACAGAACTATATAAGTGGTACCATTCTCTCAACTCCTAGAGTGCCACGTCATCCATCCACTCAATCTGAACCCCCCACCCCGTCTTCTTTACTCACCAACACAGTTCAAGCGGTTCATTAATAATAAGCACTATGGCAACGTACAACACTACGTCTTCTTTACTCACCACCATGGTTCCAGCGTTCACTAATGATCAGTTCCTCTTTAATCAAGCAACGTACGACACTACGTCCGGCAGCTCAAACGACTGACTGACCTTTTTAACTCTAGTGAAGAGGTGGTCAAGAGAGACGAACCAATTGAGTGTCGTGCTGCTGGAAACTTCGTTGGAAGTGGCGGCGGCTGCTGCAACCGTGGTGGCTGTGGCCCAGGTGGTGGTCGTGATGGCCCTGCTGGAGGTCGCTCTGGTGCCAGCCGTGGTGCCACTGCTGCTGGTCGCATTGCTGCCGGCAGTGGTGACAATGTTGCGCCACTCCGTTTTTTATGGCACCTCACCGGAAGAAGACGATGTCGACGAGGTTGTTGGCCATGGAAATCAGGTACGACACTGTTCATGGTTGATAATTGTTTGTGTTAATTGGTAATTGCTTCTGTTTGACAAATAATAGTGCATCCCAAATGTTTAGCAACTGACTAAGCCTTTAGTTGATAGATTGTTTGTGTGTTTTGTGTATTAATTTGTTTGACTTTTTCAATATGTTCAAAGTTGCTTCCCTTCAGTCTTCACAAATAGTCACTCGAACAATACATTAATTAACCATGAATTATAATATCATACACATTCAAAATTTAACAAAATATAACCCGAACAATACATTTTACACGAATCAGTAGTGATAGATGAAATGAACGGTCAATTTTTCTTTTTGCCACCGGTCTTCTCATGTCTACTCCACTAATCCACCCACGAGTAGCAACTCTTTTTTATTAAATTTTAGAAATCTGTGTGCCATTGAAAAGCTCTCTCAAATACCGCAGCAACGCGCAGGGAATCACCTAGCATATAAGAGAGAGGATTTCCTTTTGTGGAGTAATGATCAGCAGCCGGCATAATCGTTTATCACTACTGCCAGGTCCTGGTGCTTGCACCTATAAGTAATTAGCCACATAAGCCCGCGCGTGTTGCCCTACTTGGCTTTGACTATGCATCCAGCTAAAAGATTAAATTGATACTCCCTTCATCCTTTAATATATGATTTGAACAACATCATATAATAGAGCCCGCAAAAAAAACATCATATAATAGAGAATGAAAATAGTGTCAGAGACTCAGAGTGGAGAATTCACTTATATTTTGACAATATCTGCCTACCACCTACAACTCACAGATATGATGCATTGCGCACACACATAGTGATGGTGCATGGCAGCAGCAAGGCTACGTTTTAAGTTGTGTCGTCAGGCTCCAATTTAGACATTCAGTCGACTTGTCTTACCGACGAACAAGCCCCTATCTCATTCTGTGCACGGGCACACAAAAGAAACTTACAAAGAAACAAACACGTGTGTGAATCTGAGTTCCACGTGAGACTGGAGTGAACCGGCAATGAGTTTGCATTTGGCTGGACAACGTCTCGACAAGTCACCGAAGGCTTTTCTTTGTTGTTACCAAATGTGTCGACCCTTTGGATCTCATTTCTAGAAGCAACAGAGTTAGGTCAATCTCAATGAGAGTCATAAGCATCAGATATGGTGCTACATATACAAACAAGGTTGGCGAGCGCCCCCCCGGCCGCGGCACCTCCGGCGGCGGCTCGTCACCAACCTCTGACCTCACTCTCGCCGGCTGCCACCACGGCCCCGGCACCATCCCCCGCGGCTTACCACCTCTGCTTCGGGATGCTGCACCCGACTCTGCTCGTCCCAGGCAGCCACCTCCCCCTGTTCCCCTCCCCGGCGGACACGCCGCTGCCGCTTCAGCACGTTGCTCCTCCAGTGACGCCTGCTGAGCGCTCGACATGATGCCGCTCCGGCCGTATCGTGCGGCAGAAGGCAGTGACCACTGAAAGCTGCTCCGACCGGGCGCGCCCTGGTGTCAAGGATGACCGGCGGCGGGACATGGCTAAGCGAAGTGAATGGAGCTACTTCACCATCGACTTCGCCAAGCATCCGGGTACGCAATTTCAGAATCGTTTCTTACAAGACTTTCGCTACCCGATCGTTAGGCCGTTGGCCAATAATACTGCTCCTACTGTTCTCTAGATTGCCCAGACGAATAGATCCCCTCCTGCTTCTGTTAGTTTTGTGGTCAGAGCCTTAGATCATCACTTCTGTGCCCCCCCTAAATCCTTCCCTGTTCGTGCTGATCTTCCCTTTATCTACCAAACCTATGTCGCTCACGACATTGTTAAGATCCACCTGCTCAAAATCAGTGTCTTCGCCATGGACGGCACTATTTTCCGCTTCCACCAAACCTGTCCTTCTGCTGTTCGTGACGTCATCATGACGGCTGGGGGTAACCGGTCAGGCGCCGGTTTCAAATTTCCAAATTTTCCCTCCCTTCTGGCCCACCAACGGCCCAACGCAGCTAATGCCCACTTGCCTGACAAGAAGTTGGACGGTGATGAACCAGAGCAAGTGGGCTCTCCTTTATCCTCTCTTGACGACAGTCGCGAGGTCGGTCAGGCTCCCATCGGGACAGCTGTTCCCATGATCTCAGTCATCCATGGTCAGCGATCCTACCTTGAAGTTGCTCGCCAACCTTTTAAGCCTACCCTGCAGCCTATTACTCTGAGTGGTGATGGCGGTGCTTACTCACCCCGTTTTACTGCTGCTGGAAGAGTCAGAGATGGGCACCTCAACAGGGCAGGTGATCTGGGGCCGACACGCCTACACTCTACTCGTATCAATACCATGCAGGCAACAACTGTTCCCATACATGCAAATACTCACCGTGGGATAAGATTTGTCAAGGAAAAAAGGAATAAAACGGTGAAAATCTGCTATCGTTGCTTATCCACTGATCACCTGGTAGCACAATGCCGTGACCCTATAAAATGCTCCTCATGACTTCGATCCGGACACAAGAGCTCCCACTGCAAAAACCTCACCACAATGTCTCACTACACAACTGCCCCTACGTCCCCCATCGCCCTACCACCCACTCCGGAGAGCTTCAACAGGCGTTCCATGGTGGAAGCGCACGTCGGCACTGGCGAGTTCGAGGAGGCTAGGTGCTTCGCCTATGTCTACCTCGAACACGCCGTCCACTGCCCCCACCTCTTCATCAGGAAGGCGATGGAGCTCGGCTGGCCGGCGCACGGCGTTCAAGCTTGCTGCGTCTGCCAGGGGTGCGGGGCTCATGATCTTCGACACGCCAGAGGAAAGAGATGAGATCGTCGCCATGAGCCCCATTGCCCATGACGGCAACCGGCTGACCCTTGAGAAGCACGAGGAGGCGGATAACATGTTCTATGCCTTTTATCGCCTCTATGCAGAGATCGCCGCATCTGACTTCCCTCTGGAGCACTGGACCTTGGACAGGGCAAGGGAGGCGCTGGGGGCGGTGGGGAACGTTTGCTGCCTCGACCCGATGTGCTTCGAAGGAGGCGACTACACGTCCATCCGCGCCGTCGTCCGCCTGGATCACCAGCAAGAGCTCCCGGACCAGCTCCTCGTCCGCAACCACGACGGTCCTGCGTGCCTCGCTAACATCCATGTGATCTGCACGTGGGTCGACGTCGGACCGGAGCCGGATTGGGGCGGGTACACCTTCAACTCCACGCCTGCCATCCACGAAGCGCCGTACTACCACCCAGTTGGCAACCCACCGACACAGCTGCCCCAGGCGCCGGAGAACCTTGTGGCGACGGTGCTCGAGTGGGACCACATCATCCCCACCCCCCTCTTCGCCCCGTGCGCACCAGGTGCCCGACACCGTACCCAGGGAAGCGTGCCCCACTGGCGTTGCCCTGGTATGGTGTTGGGGGTGTCCCGGAACAGGCGGAAATGGGCGCTGAGGGTGCACCTGTTGGCGTGATTGAGCAAGACAAGGTGGCCGGGAAACAAGTTGTTGCTGAGTCCGAGGATGAAGGAGTGGTGACTGTTGCGGATGAACTGGCGGCATTGGAGCTGGCGGAGCAGGCTGACAAGGAGCAAGAGAGCCGCGCGAAGAAGCGGCGTGCTAGGCGTAGGAAGGCAAAGGAGAGTGCCAGGGCCCTGCGGCGCAGCCTGCGCTTACAGGAGAAGGAAGAGCCCGGCTTCGAGCTCCCGGAGGCCAAGGCGGCTCGCGTTCAGGAGGCAAAGTTTGATTTCTCTGGTATGTCACGTCGCCTCCGCAATGCACTCTCTCGCTCGTATCTTGTTTCTGCTGATCCTTCCTCCTCTGACGACAATGAAAACCTACGTGACATTGCTGTGGCCTGTGGGGCAACTGAGGAGGAGGCTGCTGAGATCGATGGAGAGCCGGCTGGGCCGTCGGCAAGCACCTAATGGACCGTGATCGGAAGGAACACCACGAGGACGGCTACTACTACATCTGTGAGCACTTAAGCTCCAATTTTGTCCCTGATAGTAGTAGTACTAGGTCCTCCACCACTAGTATGTATGTAGTGATGCTTTCTGTCAACAAATGTACACCTAGTGTCTGGTTGGTGTGGAGCTGTGTGAACCATGCTTGGAAGAGTACGGCTGTCCTTATGCCACAACTGTTGTATGGTGTAATGATCCCTAACGATGAATAGAAGCATCCAGGTTTGCAGTTGGAATGTTAGAGGTCTGAATGACTCTATCAAATGTGGCAATGTCCTTTCGGAGTTACTTTCTGCTTCCCCTGATATTGTCCTTATCCAGGAAACTAAGCTAAACACCATCCCCTCTCTCAAACTCCATTCCTTCATCCCTCGTCGTCTTGACAGCTTTCTTTTTAATCCGGCTGACGGCACCTCAGGGGGGGGTGCTGACTGCTTGGAACAGTCTGAATTTCCACTCTGCCCGTTCTCTCACCACTCAGCATACCCTCACCATCTGCTTCACCTCCACTGCTTCTAACCTCACTTTCTATGTCACTAACGTCTATGCCCCTTCCACGCACGAGCTTCGCTCGTCTTTCCTCGATGAACTCAAATCCATCCCCCTCAACCTCGACCCGGACACACCCTGGCTTATTTTTGGGGATTTCAACATGATTTGCTACCCCCATGAAAAGAACGATGCCAACTTCCGTCAAGCTGAAGCTGATGCTTTCAATGATTGCATTCACTCTCTTTGTCTGATCGACCTCCCACTGATTGGTAGACAATTTACATGGACGAGTAAAAGAACGATTCCCACCCTTGAGCGTTTAGACAGAGGATTCATCAACCTTGCCTGGGACAAATCCCTTCCAAACACCATCCTCACACCACTCACCAGGCGCACCTCTGATCACGTTCCTCTGGTTGTCACAGCTGCTACTCAGATCCCTAAATCCAAATTATTCAGATTTGAGAACTACTGGATCAACCAGGCTGGTTTCAGAGAGATCGTTCAATCTGCTTGGTGTTGTCGGACGATGCTTGGATAGTGCGTAGGCTTCTTCGCCAAACTTAAAGAGACCAGACGTGGGTTAAAAAACTGGAGCAAGCAGCACTCCAACATGTATCAGCAGGAGTCGGATTGTGGGCGGTGATTAATTTCTTCGGATCATATTGAGGAACAAAGATCCTCGTCTATCTCGGAGAGTAAACTTCGTGTCGTCATTACCAAAGTGCTAAGCCGCACCGCACAGGTGAAGCTGCTGCTTTGGCGACAACGAGCCAAGATCAAAGTTGCAGTTGAGGGTGATGAAAACACAAGATTCTTTCATGCATGTGCCAACCAAAGAAGACGCCAGAACAAAATTCAGGTCATTGAACATGAATCAGTAGAACTTTATGACCATGGACAAAAAGCAGCGGTGTTGCATGGCTTTTATAGTGGTCTACTTGGCAGCAACCCCCAAACAGAATGGAGTTTTAGGCTCAACGACCTCTACCCTGAAGGGCCCATCTCCCTCTCAAACCTTGAAAATGGATTCGAACATGAGGAGATTCATGCTGCTTTCAAACACATGAAGCCAAATGCCAGCCCAGGGCCTGATGGTTTCGGCCCCCTCTTCTTCAAAAAAATGTGGCATATAGTGGCACCTGACATTGTCAATTTCTTCGCAGCTTTCAATTCCCAAACATCTGACTTAGCGCGCATCAACCGATCTTACCTAGTCTTGCTTCCTAAGAAAGAAGGTGCCAAACGCCCCCAAGAGTTCAGACCCATTGCTCTCCAAAATACAGTTGTTAAGGCCGTCTCCAGAGTCCTGATGCAACGCCTGCAGCATCTCATTCCTCACCTCATCGGCACTGATCAATCCGGTTTTGTACAGGGAAGGTGCATTGCTGATAATTTTGTTTATGCTGCTGATCTCCTCAGCTGTTGTCACCGAAGAAGATGCCCAACCATCATTCTGAAACTTGATTTCCATAAAGCATTCGATTGTGTTGATTGGGAAAGCCTGCACATTATCATGCGTCACCGAGGCTTCCCCGAGAAATGGAACACTTGGATAATGAACATCCTCCAAAGCGGCAAGGCAATTTGTGCTCCTCAACGGTGATCCCGGGAAATGGATCAACCGTAAGCGCGGCCTCCGACAAGGTGATCCCCTCTCCCCGTATCTCTTCATAATTGTTGCCGATGTTCTCCGTCGGCTTCGCAATTTCATCCTGCCGCCGCCGACATTCGCCACCCCATCATCCACGATCAACCGTGCCCCTGTCCTCCGATGCGCGGACGGCACTCTTATATTTCTTCGTTGCACCCCCCAAGCCATTGCGCCACTAAACAAATCCTTCAACTCTTCGAGAAAGCTACTTGGACTAGCCATTAACTACCACAAAACCACCTTCCTCCCCATTCTTCATTCCGGATCATGAAGCGCGCGAATTAGCTTCTGTATTTGGCACAACCACTTCCACTTTTCCGCAAACTTACCTTGGTCTCCCCCTCTCTCCCCATAAAATTTCTGTTAGTGATTGTCTTCCCCTCCTCACGTCTTGCGATAAATACTTGTCCGGCTAGCATGCGTCCCTTCTGAACAGGGCGGGACGGCTCATGCTTTCTACCTCTGTTCTCAGCTCCTTCCCCCTCCACTACATGTCTGCTATTGACGTTCCTAAAAAAATCATTCATGCTATTGATAAACGTTGCCGAGCATTCTTCTGGACTGGTGAAGATAGCTGCCATGGCTCCAAGTGCCTCGTTGCATGGGACACCGTCCAAGCTACTAAAGATAGGGGTGGGCTCGGTGTGAAAGACCTAAATCTCCAAAATCGTCGCTTGCTAATGAAGTTCATTAATAAACTCTTCTCTAGTGATCCGGTCTCACTGCGGGCACGAAAAACCGAGAACCGAGAACCGAACCGAAGTAACCGAGAACCGAACCGAAGTAACCGAACCGATCGGTTTCGGTTCCTAATTCGGTTCCGGATCTCGAGAACCGAAATAACCCGGGTTAATTCGGTTCCGGGGCTCAGGCACCCGAAATAACCGAACTAACCGAAATATATATTAGCACGAGCCAAAATACCGAGTAAAGGTGATTGTTATGTTTGATGCTTGTGGAACATTGCTTGTTTGCATTAGAATTTGACACATATATGTGTCGTATCGCTTTTATGCTTATTGCTCCTTAAATTGTCTATGTTGGGTGCATAAAAAAGAGATGAAATCTTGTCAAAATTTGCATTTGAATGTGCTATTTTTTATGTTTTGAAAATTTCGGTTCCTTTCGGTTAGAACCGAAACCGAACCGAATTACCCGAAACCGAAAAGCCTCGGTTCCGAGTTCTCGAGGAACCGATCGGTTCTAGGTTCGGCCGGTAACCGAATTAACCGAATAACCGAAGAACCGAACCGATCGGTTTCGGTTAACCGAATGCCCGAGTGAATCCGTCTGCCGGAAAAATTGGTTACTAAGTAATTCTTCCTCTTTTGACACTCCCGATCATGATCCCCCCGCCTACCTTTGGCGTATTGTCAATGACGAGCTTAATACTTACGGTCCATTACTTATGTTCAAATAAAAAATGGTGCTTGCCACCTCTTTTTGGTTTGATCAACCGGCTCCTCGTCGGGCCACTCTATAATACTCACTCCACTCTCTTCTCCCACACCACTCATCCTAATGTGTCGGTGCAGCATGTCTTTGAGAACGATTTTGATTTGCGTTTACGCCCACGCTTAACTAACGCTGCCAGCCAAGAGCTGGGGTCCTTGATCACCTGTTTACAGGGCATGCAACTTGAAGAAGGACATGACGTGAGGCTGATGAAAACCACCAAGCGACCATACACCACTAGAAGCGCATATGCTGCCTTGGACTCGGCAGGAGAGTCCAGCGACATTCATGGCAGGCGAGTTTGGAAAACGAAACTTCCAAACAAGGTTAAGATCTTTGCTTGGCTTTATTTTAAAGATAGAATCAGCACCAAGGTTAACCTCTTCACTAAACACATGGTGGAGAATGACAAATGTGAGAGGTGTACGGGGAGTGTGGAGGACAGGCTGCATGTCTTCTTTGGATGTGCACAAAGCAAGTTCATATGGACGGCGATTGGGATGGAAAACCTGCAGCGAATGTCTGATGAGGACGTCTGGAGTGCTACGCCACCTGCTTGCCTGAATAAAGCTCTCTGGCCTTTCGTCTTTGTAGCTATACTTTGGCGAATCTGAGACAGCAGAAATGGTCACATCTTTCGCAAGGAAATATTTAATTGGCGCATAGTACTTACTAGAACTTGTGATGACCTTGTAATATGGTGTAAACGTCTCCCGTCTAATCTTGTAAACAGCCTCCATGGCTGGTGTAACTACCTCCGCACGTGTATCTCGGACGCCCGCTTGCTCTCCGGTTCTATCGGAGTGTGAGCTTTTTTGAAATATAAAAGGTGGGGAAGCTCTCCCCCCGTTACATGTTAAAAAAAACATATACAAACAAGATGACATGACATTAGATTTAATAGGAGAGAGAGGAGACAAGGGTCATCCTCACGACTCCGGGTCGGCGCCGAGTCCTAGGAATGACACCTCCATGACCCTCCCACTGAGACAAGTTGACACAATTTTTAAAAAACATTTGACCAACCAACATGCAACAATTAAATATGTACATGAACCTATGAAACTATGATGTGACCCTGTGCATTGAGAGATGGTAGGTCATCCCACAAACCAATACACTAAAGATGATGTGCCATTCTTGAAAACCCCCTCATGACCCCTTCCACTGAGACTGGCCTTATACTTATACCCCCTTGGTCAAAATTTTAGACACATTTAATTCAAAAAAATATTAGACACCTATGACCACCATTTAGGCCATCAGAGTACAACTTTAACCACTACTTTACATATACTATGTCTAGCACTAATTTACTTCCTCCGTCCTAATTTGATCTACGTATAACAAAAATAAAAGTGTCAGTGAATGATATGTGTATTCTCAGTTGGAGCCAATCGTGCCACTAATTGCTTAGCTGACTGGCTCGTTCGTTGATGCATCACTAAGGGAAATTAAAGTTCTCCTTGGTCTTTGCGTTACACAGTTATACATATATCAAACCTAGACCGAGGGAGTAGCAAATTACGTACCTAAAACCCATTTTTTTAAAAGACAACCCTAAAATTCACTAAATACTTCGAGACTGAGTTTTCAAAAGTAAAAAAAAGAAAGAAAAGCCACCATCATTTCCCATACATTCCTCCAACTCATGTGCATAAGATCGACCGCAACAAGGTCCTTTATTTTTCACCCTCTAAAAACGATATTACGGGGCTCCTTTAAAAAAACCTACCCTCTAAATGAGATTGTAATGCGAAAGAAGACACTCTATCTTTCACCCGAAAAGAATATTCCTTGGAATATTCCGATCCTATCCATTCAAGCAACCCAACCCGACCACTCCTCGGCCGACGGCGCGCGGCGGTCCCAAGCACCTCCTCCTTCCCCGAGTTTCTCCCGACGGCCCCTCCTCCCGGCTCCTTCCCCCGCCCGACGGCGCCGCCCCTTCTCCCGACTCCTCCCGCGGCCAAACGGCGTCGGCACCCTCCTCCTTCGGCCCTTCCTTGCGCTTCTCCTCCCCGGCAAGAACGGCACGGTGGAGCACACCGAGCGGGCGGCGCGCATGGCCGGGGTCGGCGCGGCCGCCCGCGCATGGCCGGGCCGCCGCCGGTCCCGCGTGGGAGCTCCGCGGCCGGGCGCGCATGGCCGTGGCCGCGGGCGGTCCCGCGTCGGAGCTCCGCGGCCGGTGCGTGTCGCCGGCGCCTCTCTCGGGATGGAGGGAGAGAAGGATGAAGTCGTCGGTCGGCACGTCGACGCCGTTGGTCCGCCTCCGCCGGCCGCGCATGCACATTGCCGCCCAACCGCCGCCCCCGCCATCGCTCGTGGTGCCTACGGCCGGGCGACACCGCCACCGCCACCACTGGCTCCAAGGAGGAAGAGGATAGCCAGGGGAAGAAGTCTCGAACGACCTCTACCAGGCAAAGGGGCGAGGGTGCAGCGGCGACGGCGAGGAGAGGAGGGGGCAGCGGCGTACGAGCAACGGCGAGGGGGAAGCGGAGGACGCGGCGACGGCGGCGAGGAGGCGCGAGGAAGGCGACGACGGATTTGGCGGAGGAGCGAGCACGCGCGAGATTTGCCGGCCCGACCCCGGTCTCGGACCATCGAGGGTCTTTTACCGGATGCTGCTCGGCAAAGGTGCGGGGAGGTCCGACCCTCTATTTTTCCGGTTCTGGATGCTTTACAGTTGACTGCTGCGGTCAGTCTAACTGCTGCACTGTGCCAACTTTAAAAATGGCAAAGGCACAGGTAGTCTTTCCCTATAATCACCTCCTGTCGGTGATTTGGCACTCCCCCAGCCGTATCATTAGCCAGCTAGTAGTAGCTTTTAGCTCCGCACAAACCCAAAACAAACCCAACGCGTCCAACTCACCGCGCACCCCGCCCACGAAACCGAACCCCAACCCTCACCGACATGCGGGCCCCATAAACCCCCTCGGGCCCACCCTCCCTCCTTCCCCTCTCTAGAAGCCGCCACCCCCGGCGACCGGCTGCACCCGGTCCCGGCCAGCGCGGCTGACCGGCAGCCTTCGCGCCCCACCCCTTCTTCTTCTCCCCTCCCGGTCACCTCGTCCCCCAAACCCCCCCACGACCACGAGGAAATTTTTTTTCTTCACCACCCCTGTTAATTTTACACGCGCAGCGAAGCAAGGCAGCGGCGAACAAAAGAGGCGAGCCTTTTCGCTCGCCGCTGCCACCGCCCCGGCCTCCGCCTCCGCACGGGCGCGCGGGATCTCGCGCTCGCTCGGCTCCTCGGCGCCGAGGAGGGAGGGCGCACCCGTCCGCAGGTGGGTCGATTTGGCTACGGTGGTTCGAGGGACGGATCTGGCGGGGGTTCTCTCCCGGATCTCGGGGGGCATTTCGGTGGATTTTGTTGTGTGATTTCGTTTGCTCGGATGTGGGTTCTCACAGGGTCCTGGGGGCACGCGCGGGGCGATCCGGCGATGGCGAGCCGGGTCAAGGAGGACGAGAGGCACGAGCGGATCATACGGGGGCTGCTCAAGCTGCCTGCCAACAAGCGCTGCATCAACTGCAACAATTTGGTGAGCCCGTTCGCCCGGATTTCTCGACCCCGCTTGCTAAATGTGGACGGGTTTTGGCCTTTTGGGGATGGTAAGCTAGAAGGTGGACGATTTCTTTGTTTTTTTGGGCTCGCGCTCGGCTCGGCTTCATCCACCGCAATGCTTCATTGCAGTTTGCTGCTAGGAAAATGGTGCACAAACATCATACCGTTAGGTTTTGATGTTCTATTGGGATGCTTAAGATTTAGGCCCCCTTGTGGAATGGAATGAAATGTAGCCTTGATGCAGGAGACTAGGATTAGCTTATCATTCTGCCGTTGTCGTAGTCACCAGCATTGTTTCGCTGCCTGGAAGATAAGTAGCCGTTATGACTTTTGATCTCGTTGGCACGATGATTTTGGACCTGAGACTAGTACAGCGAGTCAATGGTTAATGGGAATTCGACCTATTAATTATGAAGGATGTATTGTTCGTGCCTCTGCGTCGATACCTAGCAACGCAGTCGAATGCAGAAGTCTTGCTTCAGGCATTGATCTTCCATCATATTTAGGGCCTCGTGACTTTATAAGCAAAATTGAGAAGTAATACCTCCTTATAAATGAAAAAGATATAAATTTAGAGAATATATGTTAAGGAAGTTTCATTGATAAGTTGATAGCATGTCATTTTTGTTAACACAATCTGCCTATTTCATACTTCCATAGTGCATGCACCTATGCGGCACATGAATGGTGTTAAAAACAAACTAATATGTGAGCCAAAGATCTAAAAACACCTGCCATTTGTGAAATGCATTTGATTTCTTAAGAACCTACTAAATGCCTGTGGTTAGGATTACCCTGCTGCCCTTTTCCTTCTTTTTTTGGTTCATCTCCGGATCTGTGTCATCCTGGCAGGTGATGCTTGAGAAGTTGACTGAACTGGTTCCTTATATTTCAGCAAACGTTGGCCATTAGTATCTTCTTATGCTCCGTTTGCTTTGTAAAGTGAACTAACAAGTTTTAACAGCTGAGTGACTTGTCTATCTTGTTTCCTCATTTTGTTCTGATTTGCTTACCTTGTGCACTTAAAATTGTATTGGCTCTGGAGGACCTTCTGTACGTATGTTGCTTTTATGTCAGAATATCACTAATTTATTAGGTCATCACCTACTGTCCCACTCAGTAAAAGAATGCTGATATGCATACGGTGATTTGAACAGGGACCACAATATGTCTGCACAAATTTCTGGACCTTCATCTGTACCAATTGCAGTGGAGCACAGTAAGTTTCTTATTCGGTCCTCTTTCGTTTAGATGACCGAGCTTTCTATATCTTCCCCCTCCTTTTTGTTTAATCATGTTTGGTTTGATGGAGGGCACTATGGACCCACCAGTCTAGCAGTTCTCGATTGAGATGTGTTGCTCCTTTTCTTATACAAATTTCTTTTTCCTTCCAGTCGGGAGTTCACGCATCGAGTAAAATCAGTTTCCATGGCCAAATTTACCGCACAAGAAGTTACTGCTCTTCAAGAAGGAGGAAATGAGGTAACTCTTCTTTTATCTGTTTTTCTAGCTTTTTATCAATTCATGTCTTTTATTTATGACATTGGGTTTGCTTGACCTGTAGCGTGCTAGAGAAGTATTTTTCAAGGAATGGGATCCTCAACGCAATGGATACCCTGACAGCAGGTTACCTTATTTTTAGTAATTCTTTATTTTAGGTTGCAATCACTTCACTTTGTATTTGGAAGTTTGACATGGTTCTTTTGGTCTCAGTAATGCTGATAAATTGAGAAATTTCATTAAGCATGCGTATGTGGAACGGAGATTCACTGGAGAAAGAAGTGCTGATAAGCCACCGAGGGGAAAGGTGATCCTGGCTCCTTACTGTTTCTCATCAGTAACCAATCCCTGTTCTTGCAAATTTGTTCTCTTCTAAGTTCACTGTGCTGATTGATTATCATCTTTCAGGATGACAGGGATGAGTATAGTGAGAATAGGAGATCTGATGGGAATTGGGGTGGTTCAAGAAGTCCACCAAATGGAAGTTACTCTGACCGTCGAAGTTATAGTGGTCGGAGTGATGACAGAAACTCCAGGTATTCCTATGGAGATCGTAGTCCTGGCTATGACCAAAATGACTATAAGAAAAGTCCTCGCTACTTTGAGGTTGTTGATGATAGATCTGGAAAAACAACTCCAGTTCAAAGGTTTGAGGACCGCAGGTTTTCCGAACCAAGCAAGCCCGATAATGGGTCTCCAGACTTTCAGAAAGAAGCAGATGGTTCTAGTCCTGTTGTGCGGCCAGTGAGGGATATACTGGGAGACAATGCTCCTCAACTTCGGGTTGGTGAGCCTTCAAAGCCAGTTACTGAACCTCCAAAGCCAATTGTAGCCAGACCGATTGATCCTCCGAAGCCAATTGTAGCCAGACCAATTGATCCTCCAAAGCCAAATGGAACCAGAGCAATTGATCCTCCACGACTGGCAAAGGTTGTACTTGTCACTCCTGGCATTTCCATTCTTTTAGACACTGCTTTTGGATTCTCTTGAAATATCAGCATATTATTGGGCGCATGTTCTTTTTAAGCTGGAATTCAATTAAAGAGATCTTATTGCCCCTCTTGCATGTTCATAATGCAGACGATGTCTAGTGCCAGCAGCATTGCTTCTTCCGAGGGGACTTCAGAACCAGCGAAGGTTGCAAATGCAGTGAGTTTAATTGATTTTAGTGCAGATCCCGAACCTGCTGCACCTCTACAGCCGGCCTCTACGACTCAACAGCATCCTGTTAATGCACCTGCACCACAGCCTGTTCTTGATCAAGGGAATAGTGCTCCTTCTGTGAGTGGTGGTGATTGGGCATCTTTTGATGCTTTTGGCCAACAACAACCGCCACAAACAAGTGGCAATGCAAATCCACTTGAGGTTGCACTTGCACAACTGTCATTCTCTGAAGCACCTTCTGCAACCAATGTGTCAGCTTTTCCAGCTTCAAATGATCCCACTTCGAAACGGAATGATGGAGGACACTCATCCATTGTAGACCAGTCGCATAACTTGTTTGATGCACCCTTTGGAATCTCAGGCAACCAGGTACTTATATTTGCATAAGAGGTTCAAGGTGTATACGCTCATCCCTTTTTCCTAAAAAAGGTCTTCACTTGTTTCCTTTCTCAGGCCTCAACAGTGATGTCCAACCAAGGATCTTCAGTTCAACAATCTCCTTTTGCTGCACCTACAGCTGGACTTCCAACTCAAGTAACTGCAAATCCACAAGGAACCAGTGGTATTCAAGGAGCAACATCTTCTAATGACAGTAAATCCAGTGGCAGGAAAGAACTTCCAGCGGTATGCCATACGTGACTAACCATGTGCTTGTATCTTCTCGCATTAGTGAGCTATTTCTTGATTTCATGTAATACCGTTTAATGTATTACTTTCTCTTCCAAAATTTATGTCGTTTTAGTTTTGTCCTTAGATAACTTGTCAAATTTTGATCAAGGTTATAGAAAAAAATATAATAATCTAATATAATACTGAATAAATGTACTATCAAGACATTTCAGAATTTGAATTTTCAGTTCAAAGTGCAACTGTCATGTGTACTTATAATGTTCTGATATAGTTGCAGTTTTGTATAACAATTCATGTCATGTTAAGGCCAGATTTTTTTTCCGTTTTGTTTTTTGAATGCACTATCTGGGTTGGCTGGCAAATTACGTGGGATGAAAGTAAATATATATTTTTTGAATGTGTAAGCCGTGATTAGGTGGCAAAGTCATCACAGTAGTTGCTTTGAACCTTTGGTTTCTGTAAAGTAGCACTTTGAATGACCAGAAATGCTTGTTTTTTTTGGTGAAAGCTTGTTAATGACCAGAAATGCTTGTTAATCCATATATGTTTGTGCACTTGTGTTATCCTTTTATTAGCACGTGGGTTCGTTTGCAAGATCATTATCTAAATTGTCAATTGAAGACTAGTGTATAAGTATCTTCTGTTTGAAGAATGTTGTAGAAAACAAATGATATGCTGATAGATCTGACACCATGCTTTTCGACAAAGTCATTTGCGCATGCTTGACAGACTAAACATGTCACAGGATATCTTTACTGCACTATATCCAACATCAACTCCAATGATGCCCGGGTGGCAGAGAGCTCCCCAGTTTGGAATGGGATACGGCATGCAATATCCTGCTGGAGTGGTATATATGTCATTCTTATGTCTTACTGTATATATTATGCACCTGAGTTTGTACTATTTTTGATCTTGCATACCAAATGCTCTTCCAGTTTCAGGGAATACAAGCATATCCTCAGGCAGCATTTGCTCAACCTACATATCAGCAACCTGTATATCCGCAACATGGATATCCCCAGCCTCAGCCCCAGCCCCAACCACAACCAGTGAAATCTTCCAACCCTTTTGATCTTGGGAATGAGCCAGTTCAAGCACATATGGTATGATTAAAGTGTCTATTTTAGACTCGGATCTTTTTCCATATTATGCATGCTTAATTTCTTAACTTGTCCGTTGCTTGTTCCATTAACATCTCAGTTTTTGTCGTATATCTGGGCAGCCTCTATCTGGGCCACCAGGAGCATCAGCAGGCACAACTTCCCAAACCTTACTTGGCACCTCTAGTTTTGGTGTTCCTCCACAGCAACCTCACCAGCTCTATCAATCAGCTGCACCTCCAAGTAATTTACATATATCCCCATCATATCCTTGCACTACCAATCTTTTTGTGTGCTGTGCTAATTCTTGTCTCAATTCCAGGCCATTTCATGATTCAGCAAGTTCCAAACAGCATGCCCCAGCAACCACCGAATAGCATGCATGCAATGTGAGTAAATACTTTATTACATCTCCCAAAGTTGAAATATGCAGTTTTTAGACTATGCAAATATCTAATTATTGTTTTGTCCTATACTTCTATGACATTCCTGATATGGCACGCATAAAACAGGAACCTGCTTAAAAATAGAAACACAAACCCTGTCCCTAAACATCATGTCCTATATTTTTCTGGTTCCAACCCAGATGTGGTATCTGACCTTGTGACATCGCAGGCAACAAGGTCTAGGATCCTTCAACATGGGTTTTGATCAGCAAGCCCCACCCAGATACCCACAGCCGAGCACCCCACCTTCCTACGGCTCCGTTGGGGGTAGCAATCCATTTGGATAAACGATCAAATGTGGAAATACCTGCTATTTCATCTCCAGGCGAAGGGTTTGCAGTGCTCAGGAGGACAAACATGCATCGAAACCCTCAAGAGGATGTGTTTCATACAACCCGTTGTGTATTTTGTTTACACAGGAGGTCAGTCAATGATCAAATGTAACTCTGTTTTGGAGGGTGTGAGCTGCACGCAACCCCATTCCTTGTATATTTTGTGCCCGTGGCATTCTGCTTGGTGCTTGTATTATGGCATAGTTTGTATATTTTATATTGGACAGTGTCAGATTTATTATTAGCTAAGCATGTCGTTTCTAGTGCAGTTGGCTATTCAATTTACTGCGGATGATAATATCTGACTGTATACTCGATCAGGTGTATACTTGTTTGTGATTTGTTTAGCAATATACTGTGTTGTTACCTTTAACTTTTGGAACCTTTGAAAATATTTTTCTCAGGAATTTTATGGAAAGATTTCAAAATATATATGCATCGGGCGAGGACACGGCCAGACATACTCCCTCCGTCCAAAAAAAATTTGACGTTTTAGTATTCAAAATTTGTAAAAAAAATGACGTTTTGCTTAATTTGGCATGTATGCATGTGCATGTAGACATGCAACAATCAATTAGCACCTAATATGGCAAATAAATAAAGGCAATCAAGGTTATTTCACCTCCTTAATAATCTGTCCTAAAATTTTCAGAATGACATTCTTTTTGGGACGGAGAGAGTACCTCAAGTTCCAAAAAGTACATTCTAGAATTTTGAGAGATTATTAAGGAGGTGAAATGATCTCAATTGCCTCAATTGTTGTCACATTTGGTGTTAACTAGTAAAATGCACGTGCACCACACACGTGTCTAAAAAGTCACAATAAATAAAATTCTTATTTATATAGTAAAGTATTATTTACGAAGTATTTAAATATGCGACTGGTTATGGTTATTCTCGAAGTGGCTAAGGAGGGCCACGTGTTGACCGCGGTCGCTCGTCCCCCTTGCGCGGGCGGCCAAGAAAACCCTAGCCGCAGCCAACCGCCGCACCCCTGCTGCGCCGCCGCCCGAGCTGGCCGACGGGAGTCCGCGCGACCGCGAGGAAGGCGGCGACGTGGCCTTCTCTCCATTCCTCATCCTCTGGCTTGGGCGAGCACGGCCGTTCGGGCCCGGCGGCGGGGCTCGCCGGCGCGAGCCTCTCTTCGCGGCGGTGGGAGGCACAACCTCCAGATCCGGCGGCGCCATGGCCGGATCTGGAGCCTTGCGTGGTGGAGCTCCCGTTTTCGTGCGGGTTGGAGACCGGTTGCTGGACGACGACACTAGGGACTCTAGCGGGCAATAGCGGCTTGGTGGCGTAGCGGTTCGGCGGCGGGACGGCACAGCGGCCTGGCTGGCGGCTGGCACGAGCTGACGGCCGCCGCCGGCTGGCCGACACGGATCTGCGGCCGGTCTGGGCTGGGCTAGGCTACGGGCCGGCGGCACCGGGCTGGCTGGTGCGGGTCAGCGCCTGCGGCCGGGCGGGTTGCCTTAGCGGCTGCTTCTGCTGGCCTTGGCAGTTGCTGTCTGCTGGCCTGGCTGGCGGCTGGCTGCTGGCCTGCCTGGCTGGCGGCGGCTGGCTGCTGGCCTGGTTGGCGGCAGTTGGCTGGCTACTGGTGGCTACGACCGGGCTGCTGGGCGGTGTCGGTGCGGCCTGGCTGGTGGCCCCTCCTTCGTCGGTGCCGCTACCTTGGTGTCACCATGGTGGTGGAGCGAGAGGGCTGCAGGTGCTTGTTGTGGTGCCATGGTGGTGCCTCAGGATGTTCTGAGTCTCTCCTGGTGGCGGTGTTGCGGAGGTGGCAGGCTACTACCATGTTCACGGACGACGTTGGGCGTGATGCTATCGAGCGAAAGCCTTCACTGTGTTGGTGGCCATGATGGCGGCGACCTTAGGGCGTCGATCTCCCTGCTGGGGGCATCATGGGAGGCATTATGCTCTCGTCACGTGGGGCTCTTAGGGTGAAGACCTCGTCCTTCTGGACGTGCGACAGCGGCGCCTGGGCGTCGTGACCTTCTTGGAGGCGTCGTAGCTGGAGACCTACCGTTTGTGCTAGTGGTGGTGGCAGTTGGCTGGAGGTGTTGCGGACTGCGAGTTTGGTTCGAGTTGCTATCTGGGTGCAAAGGAGCCATGGGTGCTTGAGGTTTTTAGCTGCGGTGCTCGGTGCGGTGGTGATCTCATTGACAGTAGGGTGGAGGAGATGCTTTCTTTGCGGCGTTTGTTACCTGAGTCCTTGGCAGATTGTGAGGCGGTGGGTGAGGCGAGGCCCCCACGCAGAGTGGCCAGGATCAGTGGGCGTCCCCTGTGTTGTGATGGGAGTGTGTGCTGAAGCTTCTCTGGATCGGAGGGATCGACGGTTGTGTATTTGCAGTTCGAGGGTGATTGTCCCTTGGTGGAGGAGCTCGGGGAGCCGTTCGGGCTTGCAGCGTGTTACGCCTTTGGGGTGACACAGCGTTGGTGACAATGGCGCAGGCGTGGGCGGCCTGTTTTGATCTTCTCTCCCACTTGGTTGAGGATGGTGGTGTCTGGTGTGTGTGCGTTTGTTTTGTCCTGGGGTTTGTCGTGTGGTGGTGTTCGCTTTGGCTTGTTATGTATCATTGCTGCTGCTTCTTATATGACATAGCAGTGCTCCTGCTTTTATTTTTAAAAAAATTCTCGAAGTGAAAAAACAACACATGATGCTGACCCAGCCCACCAAGGGTGCACAAGAGGACCTTCTTCTTCCCCACGCTACTCCCGTCGCCAACCACGCGCTGCTCGCCTTCCTCCTCTTGCTGCCCTATCTGCTTCTTGCCTCCTCAGCTTGCCCCCGCGCCACCCTCCTCCGTCATCTTCGGCAGCTCTACCATCGAATTCGCTTCCTCCGACCATCACCTCACTAACCACTACTCCCCGATTGAAACTCTTCTCATGTTGCCATCTACTTCGCCACCCGCGTCCGGTTGCTCCCACCACCTCGTCCACAACCCATAAAAATAGTAATTGAGAACAAAGGGATTATTTTTACATTAAGGCGTTGGAGGCACGAGTTGGAGGCGTACAACCTGCTTCAAAAGGCTTAGAAGCCTGGAATGAGTTTTTGAACAAAAATGGAGTTATTCAACAAACAAAACTTGACCGCATGACAATTGCATTTGACGTACTATGACAAAACCCGGAATTCAAAGAGGAGATGCGCAATGTTATAGAAATATTTTTTTAGGGCAATTGAACATTATATTTTTTTAAAATAAAGGGCAAGAGCATTGCCATATCATTTAAGGAGGAGAAGCAAGACTTTGGTTTATTACATAAAAGATAGGGACTCCCGGCTCTAAAAGAAAGATTAACATAGGAAATTAATGCACTCTCGGCTTCTCACAAGCTTGCTTTCGTAGGTCCATTTCCTCATGAATGAATCTGTAGACTTGCATGCTGCTCAAAAAAAAAAGAATCTGTAGACTTGCAGAGGGGAGACTTCCTTGGCTTCAAAAGTTCTTCTATTTCCTTTTTTCCACACATTCCACAAAGTATAGATCAACACTGCTGCTTTAACTCTTCTATGCTGTATTGGCAATGCACCAAGCGAGCTCCGCCACCTGTCTTCAATACCAAGCTTCGTAATCGGTGGCTCCACCAGGCCATCTGTCCATGTAGCAACACGTTGTCAAACCTGCATAGTGAACGGCCAGTGAAGACATGTGCTCAACAGTTTCTGGGCTATTCTTGCACAAAGGGCACACCAGGTTGCATGGCCAATTCCTTGCTTGCAGTTTGTCCATAGTCAGGATTTTGCTCTGAATCAATAGCCAGGCAAAGGACTTGTGCTTGCTCTCAGTGTGTGCTTTCCAAACCGTATCAGCATCAAACTGGCAGAAGGAGCCATGCAGTTGTGCTCTATATGCTGACTTGGATGAGTACTCACCGTTGGATGTCCAACGCCACCGCAATTCATCTCGTCGATCAGTGAACTGTATTTCCTGAACCATCTCCCACAGCATGGCAAACTTTGCCATTTCATCAACCGTGGTCATCCTCTAGAGGGCCCTCGTCCAGTTATGATTAGTGATCTCCTCAAACACCTTCTGGTGTTTCCTCCATGCTAGTTTATACAGGTTCAGTGCAATGTCTCTTGGTGCCCTTCCCTGCAACCAGGATAATTGAATAGTAGAAATAGGAGTGCCTGTTAGAGGTACAATTTAACCAACTGAATAATACAGAGGAAATAGCACAGGGTAAGATGGAAAGATTTTCTCGATGCAGCCTTCTATCTTGAAGCTTTAGAGAAATAACAAAGGTGGCAGGTGTAATCAGGGTCCAAAGTTGCCTGAAATGATGATAATCATCTTCTGCAATTTCAATTACCAGATGCAATTATTCTACTTAAGAGCAACCCAATGGTTGCGGTGATACACAGAATGCAATTTAATCTAGATAAAGGATAGTTCATATCAAAGTTAACAACATAACATATGGTTTTCCCCAAATATCTCTATTGTTTACTCAATTATTAGTCTTTTAGAAAATTACCTATATCTTGTTGTTGTAATCCCCTATTTCTAGAATTCAAAATTCTTAACTTATGGTCTGCATGATGATAAAATTAGGTATCCAGGTAGCTGCACTTGATTAACAGGTTAACAAACATATGTCAATTTAACTATCAGTCAACACTTAAATGGTTAAGTCAAATATATAGGTGCAGTAAAAATATATTCGATAATAGGAAACAACCAATTTAGACGTGTTGTGCAACAATAGCATCCTGATGGTCATCAAGTGCAGGAGAACAAAAAAAAAAGTTGTCTTCGAAGTAAGGGTTGGGCTCCACCGATCTTTCACAATGTCCATGCAAATTGCTCCATTTTGGCTACTGATGTTAGGGTGCCCGAGATAGATAGATTCGAGATGTCAGAGCTGTATTAATAAAAGACTAAGAGAGGGTAGTAGAACTTAAGAACACAAAGGGAGACATGTAAAAATTGGGATGATAATAATCACCCAATCAAAAGGCTGGAGAAATGTATCTAAGGTAACTGTCAGTGCTACTTGTTCATGATCAGAGAAAATATAGCAACACATATATGTAGGAACATTGTGACAAGAATAGAAATAAAAAGTCATCAATAATAACAGAGAGGAGTTAGCTTCCATACTGTACTTTGGTGACAGACTGCATCTTTGGAGGCTTAAAGGGTAGTATTAGCCATTGCAGTACCCCATTCTACCCAGACAGGTGAATCACCAGTCACATGCTATCGACATTTCTTCAGTGGACAAATGAGCTATTAGTATGCCTGAAAGACAAAAGAAAAGTATAAATTTGAATAGAGTTAAAAAGGGTAGGTTGGAAAAATTAAGGCTCTTCTTTTGTTAATTTTTTCTGTCCACAAGCACATAATTAATACAGCAACCTCAGAAGTTGTGAACCAGCGGAAGAGTGCTCCAGGCTTGTCTGTTCCATGCCAGATATTGCTCTTACCCAAGTAGAGCCACAATTGAAGAACTCCAAATCCAAAATATTGAAAAATTTCTCTAATAACATGGTCATGGTTTTAGTTTCTTTGGAACACAACAACCATTATCTGTGCTACACAAAGATATCTTGTCAAATATTGCCTTGTACCAAGTAGAAATGTGAAGAAATCAGGGTAGTATACATAACAAAAATTTGATGATGTGCAGGGCAATAACTTCTACTGGATCCATTTGTCAAATAGTAAGCAAAGCTATGTGTTTATTTTTACCATCGATGTCAACGAGAATTCAAAGCATTTTTTTACAAATGCTACTTATGAAGTATTAAATATATAACATGACCAAATCCTAACAATAATACTGGTCTACTCCAATGGTTTCCTCATCAGTCTTTGGACTTGTGCTTCTAACAAAAAATTCAATGGCTATCCCCATCTCAGTCCAACTACACATAAAAGCACAGATATAAGAAAAATCCCTTACACAAGAGCTGTGTGCTCTTTGAATCATAAAAATAGTACTACCACATTATTCACATGCATCAATATGACAATAATGTACATGCTAGCATATACTGAACTTGCACTCCAGTAATCGACAATGCAAGTTGAAACAAAATCATCTTATTTTCACATCTAAAGGTGCCTGAAATTGGAATGATGATCTACACTTTGCTCTTCAAAGAACAAAGCGTACACAAATTAATTCTTAAGAACAATGATCTATATAAAACCATGTAGTACTATGTCCTTCACCATATAACAGACGAATGAGCCCAGCCATGATATTACATTTACAAATCTATACTATAAGGAGCGAAGACAATTGAAAATTTTTCTCACCCAAATCGGTTCCACACCCAAATTGAAATTTCAGAACATGCATACAATTCTAGTCCGCATTTTTTTTCATTGTGATAATATCAGTAATGAAAGCGCAACCTATGTTTAGAGACATCATGTAGAGTGAAATGCCTCAGCAGAATAACTACATAAGTGACAGATTACTTGAGACACCCTATCCAAAAGAACATACATGCTCGGGCATTGGAAGGACTACAAAGTTAACGATTCATCAGCAAAAAGCTAGGAGTGTCAGGGGTAACCTCCTTCAGACCTTCAATGAGTCATAAGGAAATTTTGAATAATTTCCAAATTGATTATTTAAATGTATGCACTACCTGATCATTCGACTGGTTGTTGAACATTGCATTAGCAATGGCTTCCACTTCTCCACTAGCTCCCTGCACTCCTTCCCTGACCCAGCGGCTGCATCATCCTACTGACCGAGATCGGGCATATGGACGTCCTGCACGTGCCCAGCTACTGGTGATCGGGGCACTGCGAGCTTGGTTGTGGCGTCATCTTCCTCCTCGGCTGCTGCCAGTTGCAGCAGTCGTGGAGGAAGAACATCTACTGGAGGTCGTCCACGCGGTTCTTCGTGCGGTCTCAGAACTGACGATGTCAGGTTGATGAGCGGGAGCCCTTTCCTCCCGACGTGGGGTGGGCATCACCGGCGGTGCGCCGGGAGAGGGAGGGCCGGAGGGATACGGCGTAGATGGAGCAGAGGAGCTTCGTTGCCTCGAAGGCCGCCGCTGCCTCCGCCGGTGGAGAGGGGGGAAGGGAGGTTCGGCGACCGATGTGGGGAGAGAGGCGGGGGAGGGGAGGGTGCCGCGGCCCGCAGCATGACGTCAGAGAGGAGGGAGAAAAGGAGGTTTTTTCCTTGGGGCTACTTCGTTTCTACAAGATTGGATCCGGTCGGAATTGATAAATATAACAAGAAAATCATGATAGCTACTATAAGAGATTCGGATTTATTCCGGGTTGGAAACCAATTTACTCATGATATGGACATCAAGAGACTCGAAATTAATCCACTAGTCAAGAGGTGCGGAATCAATCCGCCTCTTTGTTCCTTGTTGTGCTTATCATGATGAGTAAATTAGTTCTCGAACCGGAATAAATCCGGGTTTCTATATTATCTATATTGATTTTTTCTATAGTATCTGTTATTTCCGTCCGGATTGAATCTCGTGGAAACGAACTAGCCCTTAGGGCCCATTTGGGAAACAAAAATCCCGCGGGGTTCCCCCCGTTTTCCCTGGGCCGAACCCCCACGTCCATTTTGACCCCGAGCTGAATCAAACCGTCGTTTGGCAGCCCAAAAACCCAGGTGGCCGCAACCCTAACCTCTCCTTTTACCCGTGCCGCCCCTTCCCCACCTTCGGACTCGTGACGGCGCCGCCTCGAGCTATCCCCTCCTCGTCGCGACCTCTCTCTTGGCAGCGACGCCCCCTCCCCGTCCTCTCCACCACGCGTCCACGCCGCCGCCGCTCCTCCACCACGCCTTCACCGCTCCTCCACCACGCCGTCGCCGCTCCTCCACCACGCCGTCGCCGCTCCTCCACGCCTCCCTCGACGTTCCTGTCCGCTTCAACACCGACGCCTCGACGTCCCCTGTTCGCTCGGAGCGAGAGAGATAGGAGGGACCTCGACGTCTTCTTCCTCTCCGCCGGCCCGCCTCTCCGACCAAGCGCCACCGCCCTGCGCATCGTCCAGAGATGTGCCCTGGTCCTCGTCCGCAAGGTACCAATCCCTTGTTCCTCTTTCTGTGCTACTGGATTCAATTGCAAAGAGGCCTCCAACAAACTCTCCAAGATGCGTGTGCTTGATTTCTCTTGCTTGATTTCTCTTGCTTTTCTTCCTCTGATTGGCGTGAACCAGGTATACATGTCGTGCTCACCTCTCCTTCCGGGTTGGGTCATGACTGTCACAGCTGATGCTGCAGCAGCGTCCTTGAGCGAAAATGTTGGGTGAGATTAGGGATTTTGCCTGAGCTGATGCTGCAATAGCATCCTTTTGCTTTTATCTTATATAGAACTGCTAATACAGGTCAGTTTTGGCTTGAGTTGCCTTGTACAAAGCTTGTGTCATAGATCTGTGTAATTTGTTAATGTTAATTACAAGTTTAGCTTCTCACTAGAAAACAAGCGCAGCTTTGCTGCGCGCCCCTTTGGAGTGAACCATCTGAATACCCGGTGAACACATTTCACTTTGCAAATGGGTTGGTTATTTTAATTTCAGCCTCCCTAGTTGCGCGAGATGAAAAAGTGGAGTAAGTTGACATTTTTATTAGGCTCCAAATTATTTGACTACGACATTTACTAGAGTTCCAAAGCATGTGTTTTAAATTTGGTGCTAAACTAATTCATCATTGGTGTTTTAAATTTGGAGTTAAATTATCATTGAATGGCCAGAGAAATTGTGTTTCTGGTAGAAGTAGATTGGGCAAGGAAACTTGACTAATAGAAATTAAGAACATGGATCACTTTTTTATCTATTTAAATGTGTGAAAAATGAGTTGAAACATTTCTGATATGTTTGTGCTTTCACAGATAGTTAAGAGGTCAGCGTGCAGTTTAACATCTGTCTATCATAAGAGTAGTCAATTTAAAGATGCTGAGGCATTGAGAAAATAAATCTAGGTGTATCTATTTCTATGTTTCAAATTTCTTTTAAAATCAAGAAGGGATGAAATTACCACTACATATTTGTGATAGCTTGGTTCATCAATTGTTTGTCATTGTGGAAGAGAGGAGATGAAACAATCTTCAACATAACTTAGATTTAACATCAATTGATAGCTAGCAGTTTGGGATCCTGCAGCTAAGATGGAATGAAACAATCTTCAACATAACTTAGATTTAACATCACTGATTCACTACTACAGATTTTTCACTATCAATAATTAAGATGAAGTTCTTCCCTGTCAAGAAATTAAACCTAAACATGTTGTGATCACTGCAGCAGCTCCGCTGTAATTTTCAGAATCTCAGGCGGACGCCAAGGGAAGCTAAGGGAGCAACAACCAGGATGCCGTTCATGGTGCTGCACTGATCTCCATCGACTCTGCAATTCAGTTCAGGTATCCCTTCCCTTCCCGTCCGTCACATTGTGCTATGACCATTGAAGCGAAGGTGGTGTGTAAGCAAGGCAGAAAACTGTCCTTAGATATTGTCTCTCCTGATTCCCAGTTAGCATCTTAGATATTGTACACCTTATAATTAATGTGTCTTTTTTAATTCAGTTAACCTGCAAGGCTGATCCATTTTTTTCTTAAACAACATATTTCTAAATAATATTGTATATAGTTAGCTATTATGGAACTCTATGGACTGTCATAGTTAGCTATTATGGAACTCTATGGACTGGCATAGTGTGATCTGATAGAACTCTATGGAACTCTATGGTTAGCTATTATGGAACTCTATGGACTGTCATAGTGTGATCTAATAGAATAAGCTGTAAAAGTTTTTTTTGGTTGCTCATCTTGTGTACAATATGTGCACCAACAATACACATCGGTCAGCGACGCTGTTTCTTTAGCAAATTCTAGTTCCCAGTCATTTGATCTTGATTTGCCAAATTTAATTTGCCTTGTATCTCATTACTAGAGATACTAGAGATAGAAATAAAAAAATAAATCAGTTGTGGGTGTAGCTGCTGTAGTTGTAGACTGTGAGTATATTAGTATATATATGTAGCCTGCAATACTAGAGAGCACTACTCATGTTTGGAATTTACAATTTCTTTGTTTCCTTTTTCTTTTTGCATGGACATGAAAATTGATCCTGACAGACACTCGTGCGAGCTGCCAAATAAGTCTAGATATTGCTATGGAAACTTGGGAGGATGACCTTAAGAGATTTATATTAGAGCAAGAGGAAGAGGACGATGATTTTTTAGTTTTGGTCCCTGCACTTCAACCGTTCCTTTATGATGAGAAAAGGCCAGAGCACACCTCTTCTCTTTCTGGTGCACAAAAGATCAAAGAAATATTAGAAGGCTATCTGAATTGGTGCAGAGTGGAATTTAGGATGGAGCCTGAGATATTTAGAGCTGTAGCACATTATCTTAGGGCAGAGAATTTATTGCATGACACTCGAGGTGTGAAAGTTGAGGAGCAGCTGGGGATGTTCATGTTCATGCTTGCTTACAATGCTAGCACTGATAGGCTAAAGAAGGAATTTCAGCACAGTGGTGAGACTATCCATAAGAAAATAACGGAGGTCTTCGATATAATTCCAACACTTACACAAAGATTTGTGAAGCTCCCAAATGTGGACCATACCCATGTGAAGATTGCATCAGATCCCCGTTTTATGCCTTTCTTCCAAAACTGCATTGGGGCCATTGATGGCACTCATGTCCCTATCACTATTGCACAAGAAAGAGCTGCTCCCTTTGGAAATAGGAAAGGGACCTTGTCACAGAACGTGATGTGTGCTTGCAACTTTGATTTGAATTTTACATTCATCTCATGTGGTTGGGAAGGATCGACATCTGATGCAGGGGTCCTACGGTCTGCACTTGCCAAGGGTTTTCATGTGCCTGAAGGAAAGTTCCACCTTGTAGATGGTGGTTATGCAAATACAACCTCATTTATTGCTCCATACCGAGGCATTAGGTATCACCTTAGCGAGTTTAGGAGGCAAGGAAATCGGTATGCAAATTACAAGGAATTGTTCAACCATAGGCATGCTCAGCTTCGCAATCATATTGAAAGGGCTTTTGGTGTGCTAAAGAAATGGTTTCCAATCCTAAAAGTTGGAACCTTTCATCCCATTGAGAATCAGATTAAAATTCCAGCTGCAGATGCAGTGTTTCACAATCTCATTAGAGGTCTAAATGGGGATGAGGGGTGGCTGGATCACCAACCAAATAATATCGACCCAACCGATTTTGTTGAGTTACCAGAGGGGGATGACAATTACCCGGATGAACTTCAATTGATTGATGGAAACGCCCTACGAGACCAAATTGCCCATCGGATGTGGGCTGCCCATAATAATTAGGTGAAGCACTAGGATGCATCGATTTATTGTTTCGTACTTTTTTGTTTCATTGTTATTTCGTATCCTTAATCTAATCTTGTTTATTTCTTGTAGCAATGTCATCGAAAGGGCCACCCGGAACTTCACGTATGAGAAGGGATTGGTGGATATTTTGAAAGAGCTTGGCAACATAGCCATGTTTAAGGGGCGGGAATGGGTGGACGGTCGAAGGTTGGAGGAGTATCACAAACAAATTCAATGATATGTTTCCAAGAGCAAACTTCAGTAAACAGCAAGTACAAGAAAAGGAGAAGGAGCTGAAAGGCAACTACAAGGTTATAAAAGAAGCTAGGAAAAGTGGTGTGGGCTGGAATGACACTTTGGGCATGATCATTGCAGAACCACAAGGATGGGAAAAATGATTAAGGACAATCCCAAAGTCAGCAAATTTCGCAAACCATTTCCTTTATATAGCAGCCTGGAATCACTATATGAAGGTAACATATAATCTAAGTTTAATATAGCACTTTACTTTTGTGTCCTCTTACATTGTTAGTTGACTATGAATTGCTGTGTGTGACAAATGATTTTTGTAGTTGAAAATATGGTAAGGCTTTGCTGCTGCTGCTCTGATTAGATCTGTATGACAGAGATGCTATCATGCTACAGCTGTGATTCACTTGCTATCTGGCACATGGCAATTCCCAGTTTATTTTCTGTAGGTTCTTGTTGCTTTCTAGATTGGACCACCTGCAGCTTCATCCCATACACTGCAAATATATTGCTAGTCATTCTAGCATATGCATAGGCATGAGTGATATTCATCCATTGGTGCACATGAACTCAATTATTCAATTGTTTGTTTTATAGGCAGCATTGCCACAGGTGATCTAAACTTCACATCAACTCAACCAGTACCACCTCCACTAGTGCCACATCCACCACAAAGAAGTGAGCTGCAACCTGAACCCAATCCCCGAAGTAGTATCTCAAATCAGCCATCCCAAGTACCACTTCCATCTCAGATCAGTATTGGTCTTGGTGGTGTAGAAGGCCTAGAAGTTCAATCGATATAGGTACTCACAATTTAGAGGACCTAGATGTTACCAAAGGGAAAGAAACGCAAGCAAAGTCAAATGGCGGTAAGACTTGGGGACTACATTGGCTTCAGAAAGGCTCAGATTCAAAAGGCTCAAGAAGCAATAGAAGAGAAAAAGAAACATGAAGAAGACTACTCAATTGAGAAATGTATTGACATTGTGGATGCCATGGAAGGGCTGTCTGATGAAGAAAAGGCAGATGCAAATGAAGTTTTTGAAAATGAAACACACAGGAAAGTGTTTGTGGGTACCAAAAATCCAAATGTCAGGCTGATTTGGTTGAAGAAGAAAATTGCTGCCAGTAGTGAAAACTAGTCAGGTACTGTTCATATGTTGCTGTTGTTACTTTAATTGCTGATTTCTTTTCCTCAATGCTATACTGTCATCTTTATGCTACAACTGGTTTCTTTTTTGTTTTTTGGGGTTGCACAAGGATGCAGGAAGAGCTATGTGGATGAAAATATAAAAATCTGAACAGTTCATTGCTGAAAATAATTGCACCCATCAATGTTCATTCAATTTTGTTTGTAGTAGTTTTCCAAGCACGACAATAGAAGCTGTATATATATGGTGTAACCCTCATCAATCCCTCATATGGCTGTCTCTATATACATGTTTCAACTATGCTATGTGAATTACCTCAGTTCATATTTGCTGGTTCTCTTACTTAGTACATCGTTTTGGTGTGATTTCTTTTGTATATAAAAGCATATTACATATCCTTGTACAATCACTGATGTCTGTGCAAAAGAAGAATCAGGTTGGTAGCATAATTGGTTTTCTTTTCTTGTTTTGTTACAGGATCCACATAATTCCACGGTGATACTTTGGGTGTGATTGGCAGCCCGACTAACTCTAGCCTGGCTAGAATCTGGAGCCAGGCGAGCCCAAGACTGTCTAATACAGTGCAAACTACTCGTGTTTGGTAGGGTGAATAGAGATAGTTTGGGTTCGTGTGCTCGTGTTTGGTAGGGTGTATATGTGGGTGCCCTCACCAATTGCATAGCTCAGGTTAGTTTACCATCTCCTATCCTCTTCCCGATCTTATCTCATCACCACTCACCACCGCTCGCCATGGATCTTTGCGGGCTTTGCCGTGGGGCAGCCGTCACGGGTTGTGCGGGTGAGCTTCGTCGCGCGGCAGCCGCCCTCGCGGTCGGGCGGGCGAACCTCGCCGTGGTCCCGCCGCCGCCAACCGTGCGGGCGCGTTCTGCTGTGGGGACGCCACCACCAGGGTCACCGTCGGCCATGCGGCTGAGATCTGCCGCGCGGGGTTGTGGCCGGCATCCAGGCGGGTAGTCTACTTCGCCCCTGTGCATTCTCTCGGTGGGCAGATCTCGATTTTGCAGCACTAGAGCGCAAATCAATGGTGGTAGAGCTCGATTTGGCAACTCTGGAGCTCAAATCAAAGACAGTGGAGTTTGATTTGGTGAGGCCGTCACGTGGGGTCAACGCGCTGGATGTGCGGGTGAGGTCCGCCGCGAGAGGTCACGCCGGAATGTGGGCAAGCTCCGCCGTCGAATCAAGCTCGGCGGTGTTGAATAGACATCACGAACGGCGGCGGCGCAGCTGGCGATGCTCCCGGTCGACACGGTCACGACGGCGGCGCGTGGAGGCGCGGCCTCAATGGCTAGATGTACGGGCGGCGGCGCGGTGGACGGAACTCCGTGGCATCGGCGGCGAAAGAGGATGGTCCGAGAGCCGCGAGCACGAGTGCGGGGAGGAGCAGCGAAGCGAGGTCGCGAGAGGTTCGGCCGAGTCCGGCAGTCACAACAGTTGGAGGTGAGAAGAACACTGAGAGGTGGCTAAGCCAAGCCTGCATTGCTGGAAACGGACCTCACTCGCGTTTCCAGCAAGCCTGGCTAACTCCCCTTAGTTGCATTGGATAAGCCTGGCTATGTCCTTGTGCACCCTACCAAACATGATGAAGTTGCATTATGGGAGCCTGGACAAGCCTTATGCAGCCTGCCAATCACTCCCTTTGTGACTCCAAGCTTAAACAACTCTTTGGATGTAAAAGTCTTACTGCTCATGGTGTCTCAGAGTTAGTTGGCTAGCTTTACAATATTGTTTCTTTTCAGAACCTGTGAACAAGTGTTGAAGAACAAGAATAAGAGACAGAAAGTTTGAGAGAGGCATTATTGGCTTATTTACTAGCTAAATCTCATATACAATAATTAGATTATGTGGCAACAATTTAAGTTAAGAGCATTATTTTGTAGCTTTAAAATGCAAATGTAATATGGTAGTGTAACTATATGTATCAACAGAAGCTCAAGTTCTGGATTGTATGTAACTTGGTGATTGATACAGCTTGTTGATCTTGTAGATGTGATACAGATCTTATTTATCAGTCTTGCTATTATGTGACAATTGCTTTGTATTTCATTTGTTGCAAGTCTTTGTTATTATTTCCCCTTGTCGGGTTGTCCCTGTGTCCCAAACAATCAAATCCCAAGGTAGCTTTCCTCCCCCTGGCTGGACAGGGATGCGGATGCACCCATAAAATCCTCGATGGGATTCGCTGCGCGGGGCAAGTCACCCCTATGCTCCCAAAGGAGCCCTTAGATCTGGACCGTCCGTGCCAATCGGACGGCCCTGGCCGCATGCGGGCGACGGGCGGCGGCGGACGGCCGGCCCGCGGTGGCGCCCCGGCGACGCGCGCCGGCGAGGCTCGCCGGAGTAGGGCCAAATGGGGCTCCCGTGCACCATTTTTGACGGCGAGTGCATGGAGAGGAAGAGGAGGAGGAGGGGAAACTCACCGGCGGTTTAGAAGGAAGGGAGGTCGGAAGAGGAGATCGACACGGCGGCTCCGGCGGCGGGCGGTGCTCCGGCGGCCCTTCGGTGCGGCGGTGCTGCGCGGGTGGGTTGGAGCGGAGGAGAGGTGTGAGAGATGCAAGATGTGGTGCCGCACTTATATAGGGTAGGGGGGAAGAGGAACGGCCGGAGGTGGTGGCGTGGGAGCTCGGCCGGCCGGCCATTAATGGCGGCGGCGGGCGGCTCAGTGGAGGGCGGTTACGGGGAGGGGAAGGGGCCAAGGCGGTGGAGTGGGTGGCGGCGGCGCCATTTATGGCTGAGTGGCGGAGGCGGAGGGACGCGGGGCGGCCGAGGACGGCGGGATGGCAGGTGGCCGGTGGAGGAAGAAGAAGGGGAGGGCGACGCTGGAGGTTGAAGGAGCACCTGACAGGTGGTCCCCACCTGTCAGTGAGAGGGGAGAGAGAAGAATGCGGGAGGTGGGCCGGCGGGTTTAACTGGGCCGGGAGGGAACGACCCATGGCGGGGAGAAAGAAAAGGAAAAACGTGGGCCGCGGGGAGGGAAGCTGGGCTGGGTTAGATAGGTTTTCTTTTCTTCCTTTTTTTTCAAAACCTTTTAAACCACACTTTTAAACCTTTTCTAAATCAAATTTTACACAACTTTTCACAAACTTTTTCACAATTATTTTTAAGACTTTTCACAAGTATTTTAAGACTTTTAAAACCACACCACAACCAAAACTCATGCATTTCAACATGATGCACAAACACTTGGGTGATTCTAATTATTAAATGTTGTTTAATTTAATTAAAGGCAAATTTATTTATTCAAATTTATTAAATCCTTAGAAAATAAAACTAAACCATGTTGCTAGCAATATTTTATTGTGATGGAATTTTCGAGTGTTATAAATCCTACCCCCTTAAAGAGAATCTCGCCCCGAGATTCGGAGGGATCGGAAAACAAGAGGAGGAGATACAAGACGTTCTTGAAAGATGATGGGTTACTACCACAGAGCTTATTCACTTCCCTTCTTCTTCGGGCTTGTAGCGGCAAACTCAATCCTATCTCCTTGCAGGGTAGTTAAGAGCATCGACTTCTTGGCACACAAAATGATTCCATCATGCTTGCTTAACCAATCCATACCAAGGATCACATCTATCCCACTTGATGTTAGAATCACTGTCTGCTTCAAAATCTATCTCTCCGATCTTAAGATTGACCTGTGGGCATACATAGGTGGATTTCATTTCACCATTTGGGGAACTAATTAGCAAATGTGTCTTCATGGAGCTCCTGGGTACATCATGCTTTGTCATGAATTGTTCAGTAATAAATGAATGTGATGCCCCAGAATCAAATAAAACTGTTGCAGGTACAGAGTTGATAAGAAACGTAGCAAGCACAACATCCTTGTCTCCTTGAGCTTCTTCAGCTGTCACATGGTTCACCCTACCATGCATATAGTGCTGTTGGCCTCTGTTACCTTTCTGAGGTGTTTGTATATTGCGCTGAGGGCAAATACTGGCATAGTGTCCCAATTCTTCGCAGTTAAAGCAACCACTTGGGTGAACTGGAGTAGTGTTCCTTACTGGTGTGCCTGAGCGGTTCTGATGAGGATTTGGAGCCTGTGGTGTCATTGGGTTGGATTCTTTGGGTTCCTCAAATGAACGATAAAACGGTTGATTCTGTCCATGGCTTCCGCCTTGTATGCTAGAACGAAACTGAGAGTCTTGTGATGAGTTGTGACGTGGGCGAGTGTTGCTGCTAGACTGTCCCTGAGAGTGAAACTTGCGCCTCTGTTCATGAAGTTCCTTGAGTTTATTCTCCAAGCCTATAGCCTTATTCAACAACATCTAGAAGTTAGGAAATGTGTGGCTCTGCAATTGATAGTTAAGTGGCCCTATCAAACCATCGAGAAAGCGTTCTTGTCTCTTAGCATCCGTGTTGACTTCATCTGGTGCATAGCGGGACAAATGAGTAAACTCATCCAGATACTCACTAACTGTCATGTTGCCTTGCTTTAGAGCGAGAAATTCCTTCTTCTTCAGCTTCTTCACACCAGCTAGGATGTGACGTGTACGAAAACTCTCCTGGAACTCTTGCCAGGTAATGGTGTCGGCAGCAGCATGTGCTATAGTGTAAGCATCCCACCAATCAGAGGCTGCACCTTCTAGGCGTCCTGAGGCATACAAAACCTTCTCACAATCATTACATTGGGTGATATTCAACATCTTGTTGACGGTCTTGAGCCAATCATCGGCATCGAGGGGATCCACTGAATGAGAGTAAGTGGGCGGGTTGTGGCTCATGAACTCTCTATGCTTGTTCACTGGTGGTGGAGGTGGTAGGGGTCCTTGTGGTGGCGGCTGGTTCTGCTGTGCCTGTAGATTCTGGATAGTGGCGGTGAGGTTCTGAATTAACTGCATCTGTTCCGTAAAGAACTGCTGCATCGTGGGATCCATCGCTAATTCTTGTGGTGGAGGGACTTGATTCAGTTGAATGACGATGTGGGCACGTATCACGAACAGAATATCCTGTCCTGCTCCTGACCTGGTGTTTACCATTTGATTGTTAGGGCAAAGGTATTTCTGAAAAGAAGTTGAATTGATAAAGATGAAAGAGAAAGGGGCTAAGATTCAAATTTTTAACTTTAATTATTTTATTGATGCATTTGTGGCCATCACTCCACAAAAACATTCCAATCATGTCAAAGATCCAAATCATGCATGTTTACAACCAACAAGCATTAACATCACACGTCCTCACAAGAACGGCTCTATCGAAACGAAACTGATAAAAAGGTAGGCAACCTAAGAAGCTATCCTAGAAACACGGGTGGTAGTTCAAGGTGGAAGAACAAGAATCTAACTTAGTGTAGAATAAAACAAATAGATATGATTATGATAAAGAATAATATATATATATATATATTTTAAGCGTAAATAAGATATTTTGAATTCTGGAAAGGCTTTCTAGAAAGAGAGTCCTTAATATTGACCATTTCTATCTAAGGCTGCGTCCTACAGTCAGCATTGCTCTGATACCACTCTGTCACACCCTATTTTCCGTAGAAAACCGAATGCATCTCATATGTGTGCCAAGATCACAATTTCACACATATGAAGACGCGACTCCATCTTCATCTTCCACAGGCTTCTGACTGGTTGATTGCATCCTCAGAACTCCTCGTAGTCGGTGAAGTACTCCACTCCGGGATTCTTCTCTGAACAGCGTAAGCAAGGATGAGCACACTTATGGTTGGAGCTCAGCAAGGCCACAGGAATAACCGGAAAGCAATATTAATCCATCTTTAAGTTCATTAATCATGTGAGGGTCCAGGCCGCTCTTGACCGTGAGCACGGCTGATCTATCAGTTTTACTCTGCAGAGGTTGCACACTTTCACCACAGTTCGCGTAAAAGTCCCGAAGAACTTTGAACCCAACCATGCATGTGCTGATCAGGCACAATACCACACTTCCGAGGTGTGATTGCATAGGGACGCACGAAGCCTTTACAAAGATATGCAAAAGCACCAACAACCCACGACGATTCTGACTCGAAGGCGGACCATAACCCTCCCTAGTGGTCGCACCTTAGCAAAGGCTGCTACCCCAAAAGAACCGGGTTATACCCCTACAACCCGGAGCCCCCTGTGTTCCTTTTGGATAAGGTCGTCAATACAATCACACACCTAATTAATTGGCTAAGCCAGAGCCATGTGGACTGTGGTTGCACTGTTTTCCTGGGTGGTTCTCCATGTTTCGATTAATTTATAGTATTCTTGATTAAAGGTGGTTAGGGTCACTTGCCTTTCTCCAACGATAAAGTACTTTCCTTAACTTCAAAGCTCCGCACTTGTTCTTCCTCGAACAACATGTTGGCTACGATCATGCAAGAAAACATGCAATAAATTAAACAATACATCAAACATTACCAAAAGACTAAAACAAGCTTTTAGAAATGACGGGCTCTGAGAGACGGTCGCGTGGACTCCAAGAACGCTTAAAACGGAGCTAGGATGGAAAAGATATGGCTGAAACAAGGTTCATGGACTAAATTGTGAAATATCTGGAAGTTTAGGGGGTTTTCTGAAAGATTTCAGGGGCTAGAACATAACTATGTGTGAAACTAGGAGGTCTAACATGTAAAAGGTCAAAGGTGGACTTTAGAATAGAGAAACCAAGGACTGCAGGGGCCTAAGCATAAAAGGAAGGACCTGATTGAAAGGCTTTTATATAAGTGGAAGGGTTTTTATGTAATTTTGGAAACTGCAGGGTTCTTTTTGCAAAAATGCCTGGGCAGCCGGCGGAGGGACTGAGGGAGTGCCACGTGGCGGACGATGATTGGCTGGCGCTTGAAGGCATCTAGGCCCCTAATTTGTGTTTTGGTAATTAATGACAATCATTATGGACTAACATTTTTATTTGAGCTATAAGAATAGGTTAGTCCGTTGAAATGATGAGATCATGCGGTATAAATTAGAAGATCTTGTATGACGTGTGTTGGAAGGAGCTCAAGGCAAAGGTAAAAGATAGGGTTTTATTTTTGCCGGTCATAAGGTGATTAGAGGATGTTAATTAACCGGGTTGATAGGATAGATAGCCGTACTATCAAGAGGGATCAATTTCATTGGCTTGACTTTCCATAGTGCCACTTGGATCAAAAATTTGCATGCATTGCATTTAGATGAGTGGCGATTTCTCTTGGTAAAAAGGGTTTCATTGAAAATCATAAGAAAAACAAGTTTTCAGGTATCTGGCGGACAGTCCGGGCCCTTGGGGCGGACGGTCCGCGGGTTGTTGATTTTTATTTTAATACTTGAGTTTTTGGCAAAAGTTTTCGAGAAAATACGCTTCCGGGCGGACTGTCCGCGGACCCCAGGCGGACGGTCCGTTATTCTTTCCAGAATAGGGTGCTGCTCGGGGGACCGGGCGGACGGTTCGCGGCCTGCCCACGGACAGTCCGCGTGGCCCGTGCGGACGGTCCGCGTGGCCCAGGCGGACGGTCCGCCCGGCCCAACGGTCAGCCCCCCAGCCGTTGACTTCGCGTTTTTACCGTTGGAATTCAAACACGGACAGTCCGCGAGGGCATCGCGGACAGTCGCGAGGCACGCGTTTTGTCCCTAGCGGCTAGTAACGAGAAGGGGGAGTATTTATACTCCAAGCCCGGGGTTGGAGAGCCTCTCTTAGCACTTTGAAAGGTCTATACTCCCTTGTAGAGCTCTCCCTCTCCTCTCTCTCACTCACTTGGCTTAGTGATTGTATTCTTTGTGAGATTGAGAGTTTCTAGTGCATTGCATCAAGGTTTTGATCTTTGTGGCACTAGGGAATCATCAAGCAAGTGGTTGATTTGTTACTCTTGGAAGTTGCCGCTTCTTAGACGGCTTGGTGGTGAAAGAATCCGTTGAAGCTCGCAAGAAGATTGTGCGTGGCTCCGGATTTTGTGTTGTGAGAGGTATTGTGCTCACCTCACCGGAGCGGTAAAGAGCAACTCTAGTGGAATCGAGGTGTGGAGTGGTTCTTTGGTTCTAACCGGCTCAAGATCAAGTGGTGTCTTGATAGAGGAGCGGTTGAACATTGAATCCACCTCAACGTGGATTAGGGGTGACCGGCAAGTCATCGATACCACGGGATAAAATTCGTCTCTTGTGCTCGGTTATTTCTTTCCCAAATTTCCTTTCAAGTACTTTACTTTGAGCATTCTATTTCTAGAGATTGTTGTTTATCTTGTCACCCTAGGCCGCAAAACCTCTAACATAGGAATAGAGTAGGTAGATATTTAATTCTCCTTGTGGTTCTAATTAAATTTCTCTAGTGTTGTGGTTTTAGTTTTTAAACCGACTATTCACCCCCCTCTAGTCGATATCCTAGATCCTACAAGTGGTATCAGAGCTAAGGACTCCTTATTTGAGAGATTTAACCATCTCGGAGTAGGATAAATGGTTGAGGAAGATAAATTTCATGTTGGGATGCCACCGGTCTTTGATGGGAACAATTATGACTATTGGAAGAAAAGAATGGAGGTTCACTTTAAGGCCTTGGGAAGAGAATTATGGAGGATTGTAATGGAAGGATATGTTATTTTGGATCCTAAGAATAAGTCAGATCAAGATGATAAAAATGAAAAACTCAATGATAGAGCCTTGAGTGTGCTTTACAATGCTCTTGCTCTTAGTGAATTCAATAGAGTGAAGGGACTTGAGAAGGCAAATGAGATATGGGAGAAGCTTATGGAAATTTACGAGGGAACATCTACCGTTAAAGAAGCAAAGCTTTATGTGTACAAGGGAAAGTTCAATGAATTCACCATGAAGAAGGATGAAGATGTGTCAACCATGTTCAACCGGTTGAATGATATAGTGAATGAACTCAAGTGTCTTGATTTTGATGTATCAAACAAAGACTTCTCTCACAAGTTGCTTAGGTGCCTTCCGGAAAAATATAAGACAATTGTGACCTTGAGTAAGATGACTCCTACGGAAGTGCTTGGTGAAGTGCAAACTCATGACTTATTCATGCAATCACAAAAGGAAGTTCAAGGCCAATCAATGAATGAAGAGAAGAAAAATATTGCTCTCAAGGCCAAGGCTACTCAAGAAGAAAATGATGATGAGAACCAAGATATTGACTCAGATGAGGAAATGGCTCTTATTGTAAAGGGACTTAGAAGAATCACGAAGAAGAAGAAGTTTGGCAAGATGGGGCAATCTTCAAAGAAGAATCCTTTTGAAGGCAAAGAGTGTTTCAATTGTGGTGAAATTGGACATATCTCAATTAATTGTCCAAACAAGAAAGAAGACAAATATGGCAAGAAGAAAGACAAGAAGAGTGTACCTAAGAGGAAGAAATATTACAAGAAGGAGAAGAATGGTCAAGCATACTTTGTTGAGTGGGATTCCGATGCAAGCTCCGATGAAGAAGATGATGACAAGCCTTCAAGAGGTCTTGCCAGGGTTGCTATCAAGGAAGCGCCTTCACTTTTCTCCAAGCCATATTGTCTCATGGAAAAAGGTGAATCAAAGGTAATAATCGACGATGATGGTGATGATTGTGATAGTGATAATGATGATAATGCTTTATCTTATGATGATCTTTTTGCCATGATTATTAAGTCTGATGACAAATTGCGCTTGGAGAGATCAAAGTTGAAGGATTTGGAGTTGAAAAATATTTCACTTCAAAATTCTTTTGAGGAGCTAAAGACTACTCATGAAAATCTAAAGACTTCCCATGAAACACTTAACATTTCTTGGGAAACTCTTAAAGATAAGCATGAGAATCTTAAGGAAGCTCACAACTCTCTCCTTGCACAAGAAGTCAATGGAAAAATGAGTATGGGTGTTGAATGTAATATATTGAATACTTCTCCTTATTCATCTAACCCATCTTGTAGCACAAGCACTAGCTCTTGCATTAGTGAGGATATGTCTTATGACTCTCTATTATTGGAAAATGAATCTTTAAAGAAGAAGATTGAGTGCTTGTCTAATGATCTTGCACGATATTTTGGAAGTCATGTTCGGTTTAATCATATTTGGACAAATCAAAAATTCACCTTAAATAAAGATGCACTTGGTTACTTGCCCAAGAAAGGAAAAGAGGCTTTCATTCCTAAGGAAAGTGTCTTTGTAAATTCAAATGTTGCCTTTGAGGAAGAAGAAAAGATTAAGATGTGCCATAAGTGCAAGACAAGAGTTGATGTGGATCACCAATGCAAGAGCAAGAAGACCGTATCCTTGGATCCTTCATATATTCTCAAGAAAGATTCTAAGGGTGTTGTTTGTGCTAAATATGTTGGTCGCTCTCTCGGTAGTAGTAAAAAGAAATCTATTTGGGTGCCTAAAATTTTGTTCACTAACATTGAAGGACCCAATAAAATTTGGGTACCTAAAACAAAGTAATTTCTTTTGTAGGTGAACTATAAAGCCGGAGGAAGACATTGGGTAATTAATAGTGGTTGTACAAACCACATGACCGGCGAAAGAAAAAATATTCTCTCATCTTGATGAAGAGATTTCCGATTTTGATAACATCACTTTTGGAGATGATAGCAATGGAGGTGTAAAAGGCATTGGTGAAATATCTATCTCTAAAGACTATAATGTCTCTAATGTCTTGCTAGTTGATTCTCTCAATTTCAATTTGCTATCTATTGCTCAACTTTGTGATAATGGTTATAAATGTACATTCACTAGCAATGATTTTGAGGTTACCTCACTTGATGGGAAAGATTCTATTTTTAAGGGCTTTCGTCATGAGAGCTTATATCTAGTGGATTTCTCGTCTAAGAAGGCTAATTTGACTACTTGTTTATTCTCAAAAGCCTCTATGGGTTGGTTATGGCATAGAAGACTTGGTCATGTTGGTATGAAGCAACTTAATCGGTTGGTGAAACATGACTTAGTTCTTGGCTTGAGAGATGTAAAGTTTGAGAAAGATAAATTGTGTAGTGCTTGTCAAGCCGGAAAACAAGTTGCTAATCCACATCCTAACAAGAGCACTATGTCAACCTCAAGACCATTGGAATTGCTACATATGGATTTATTTGGTCTTACTACCTATAGAAGCATTGGTGGAAATACCTATTGTCTTGTAATTGTGGATGATTATTCAAGATTCACATGGGTATTATTTCTTCATGACAAGGCTATTACGTGTAATATTTTCAAGTCATTTGTGAGAAGAGCCGAAAATGAATTCGAGCTCAAATTGAAAAAAAGTTAGAAGTGACAATGGTAGTGAGTTCAAGAACACAAATGTTGAAGAGTTTTGTGATGAGAAAGGAATCAAGCATGATTTTCAACTACATATACACCGGAACAAAATGGTGTAGTTGAGAGAAAGAATAGGACCTTGATTGAGATGGCAAGATCAATGCTAGATGAGTACAAAGTTTCAGATTCTTTTTGGGCCGAAGCTATCAATACCGCTTGCCATGCCTCTAATAGGCTATATTGTCATAGATTCTTCAACAAAACACCATATAAACTTCTAAATGGAAGGGAGCCCAATATTTTATATTTTCGAGTCTTTGGTTGCAAGTGCTATATCTTGAGGAAGGGATCTCGGTTGTCTAAATTTCAAAGAAAATGTGATGAGGGATTTCTTCTTGGATATTCTTCAAATTCCAAAGCCTATAGAGTATACAACAAGTCCAAAGGATTTGTTGAGGAAGCATATGATGTGCAATTTGATGAAACATTGGGCTCTCTGAGGACCAGGAGCATCCTAGTGGTCGATGGATGACCGCTCCTCAGTGATGAGTGATTGACAACAGGTGTTGGACTGACTCTTGGCTTAGTGCGCAGGTGTAGGCTGCGGCCTAGTTCGTGTTGTTGCAGGTGAAGAATGGGCGCGAAAGGTCTTCGACCTTGAGGGGCCTCCGGAGATGGAGAGACAAGTAGGCTCGGTTCGAGGGACCCGGTGGACGGCGGGACTAGGTGCGGGCCACATGGTGGCAAGACGAGCAAGACGAGGTCGTGGACGATCGAGCCGGTGCACGGTGGTGGTCGAGTCAAGTGGTTTGGCGGGACGCCGGACCGAGCACGCGGGGTTTGGTGGTTTGCCCACAAAACCATCGGAGGACGGTTTCTTGGTTTGGGCCTCAAAACCAAGTCCGAAGACCCAACACAACGGAGACGGGATCCGGGTGTGTCGGGAAGCTTCGAAGCGGAGGACACGCGGCGGGATCGCATGGCTTGCGTCGGGAGGACGCGGGGTGCGGCAAAGGCGTGGCCATCCGATGGCAAGACCCACAAACATTACCTAAATGCCCCTATGTGGGTTGTATCGCCAGTAGTTAAGTTAGGGGTAGTCGAGTCATTTACCACTCCGGCGGGACCTGATATATAAGCCATGAGTGTGTGTGGATGGCTCTCTCTCTCTAGGACTTAGGGTTTCATTCCCCCTCCTATTTTCTCATTTTTCGTAGCTATTTTCTTCTCCATTTTCTCTAGGCTAGCATGAGAGCTTCATGAGAGATTTGTTGAGAGGGATGGATGCTAGGGCGGCATGCTAGACCTTGTGAATCTTTTCTAGTTTGTATAGAAGATTCGGAGTTGTGTTTTTCGTGGTCTTTTTGTGCTTGTTTTCGTGCCTTAGTTCTCGGTGTGATTCCGCGGATTTGAGTGGGTTTCTCCTTGGATTTCTTTGAGGGAAACATGGATAGATGTCTCGTGCATCTTTGTGATTGATCTTGTGCCCTCAAACGCCGGGAAACCACTTCGATTCAAGGATTTTCGTTCGGTGCTCTAGCTTTTGGTGGTGCTCAAAGGATTCGCGATTCTCGGTGATTTAGAGAGTTAGGAGGCAAGATTTTTGGGCTATAGCATCCTTGTGTGACGCTTTTCAAGTCCCCAAACCCTTGTCTTCACAGCTTCAACCGTTTGGGAAATCCGATGATGATTTGGGGGAGTTGACCTTCGAGGTCGGGCTGTTTTTCTCGCTTTCCGTCCGTGCCTCGCGGACGGTCCGCGTCGTCCTGGCGGACGGTCCGCGCCGTACGTGTTCGTCGGGTGTTCTTCGTGTTCTTGCTCGCCTTTCGTTTCGATCCGTTGTGGTTTTGAGTTTTGGTTGGACGAAGTTTCGCACGGTCCGCGTGTCTTCGGGCGGGACGGTCCGCGGGTGCTCCGGCGCGACGGTCCGCGTGCTCCCCGCGGACGGTCCGTTATTCGCGGTGCGTCTCTGGAGGTTCTGTGTGTTTTATCGGACGGTCCGCGGCGTAGGGCCGGACAGTCCGCGATGTTGGTGCGGACGGTCCGCGGCGGCGGCCGGACGGTCCGCGTGGCCGGTGTGGACGGTCCGCCCCTCCCGGCGGACGGTCCGCCGCAGCTTTGTGTGCTTTGCTTCTTGGTTCGATTCCTTCCTTCCTTTCTTGTGCTTCCGCGTGTGCTTCAAGGAGTCGTTCCTAGGACTAGAGGTTGATCTATAACCTCGTTGTCTTGGCGATTGGTGTGTGATTCTATTCATCGCTTGTGTGTGACCGGGATTTGACTAGAGTATAGGCCGGGTTCTTTGATAAGAATTTTTACCGGCTCCTATTCACTCCCCCCTCTCTAGTCGCCATCTGATCCTTCACTCTCAAGATGAAAAAGAGAATTTAGATGATGTGAGAGGTGAAGAATTAAGCAAAGCAATGAAGACTATGACCATTGGGGATATCATGCCTAGAGAAGAAGACGATGATGAAGGTCCATCAATATCTATTGAAGTTAACCCATCTACTTCCACAACAAATGACCATGATCAACAAATTGGTAACTCAAGTAATAATGACTCACCCAAGAAGATGATCAAATGGGCCGTATGACTACACCTTCTCCATCAACTCAAGAACCAATTGATCAACCAAGAATTCATCATCAAGTCGCCAAAGATCACCCTATTGATCAAATCATGGGTGATATTAGTAAGGGTGTTCAAACTCGATCACGTGTTGCTTCTTTTTGTCAACATTATTCTTTTGTTTCTTTCCATGAGCCTAAGCGTGTAGATGAAGCACTTAATGATCCGGATTGGGTTATTTCCATGCAAGAAGAATTAAATAATTTCACTAGAAATGAAGTTTGGGAGTTGGTTGAAAGACCTAAGAATCATAATGTTATTGCTACTAAATGGGTCTTCCGAAACAAAGAAAATGAAGATGGTATTGTTGTGAAGAACAAGTCAAGATTAGTTGCTCAAGGATATACTCAAGTAGAGGGACTGAATTTTGATGAAACCTTTGCTCCCGTAGCAAGACTTGAGGCCATAAGAATCTTGCTTGCTTATGCTTGTTCTCGAAATATCAAGTTATATCAAATGGATGTCAAAAGTGCTTTCTTAAATGGGAAAATTAGTGAACTAGTATATGTTGAGCAACCTCCCGATTTTGAAGGTCCCTCAAAGCCTAATCATGTGTACAAGCTCTCTAAGGCATTATATGGGTTGAAACAAGCCCCTCGTGCTTGGTATGAAAGGCTTCGGGACTTTCTTCTTTCAAAGGGCTTTAAAATTGGAAAGGTTGATACTACATTGTTCACCAAGAAAATTGGAAATGACATCTTTATTTGTCAAATTTATTTTGATGATATCATCTTTGGGTCAACAAATGAAGATTTTTGCAAAGAATTTGGAGAAATGATGTCTAGGGAATTTGAAATGTCTATGATTTGTGAATTGAGTTTCTTTCTTGGTCTTCAAATCAAACAATTGAAGGAAGGCACTTTTGTTTGCCAATCTAAATATGTGAGGGACATCTTAAAGAAATTTGGCATGGAAGATGCAAAGCCCATCAAAACTCCTATGGCTACTAATGGACATCTTGATCTTGATGAGGGAGGTAAACTGGTTGATCTTAAGCTTTATAGGTCCATGATTGGTAGTTTGCTTTATCTTACCGCATCTAGGCCCGATATCATGTTTAGTGTGTGCATGTGCGCTAGATTTCAAGCCGCTCCTAAAGAGTGTCATTTGACCGCCGTAAAGCGGATTATGAGATACTTGAAGTATTCTCCTCACATTGGTCTTTGGTATCCAAAGGGTGCTCAATTTGAGTTAGTAGGCTTTTCGGACTCGGATTACGCCGGTTGCAAGGTTGATAGGAAGAGCACTTCCGGAGGTTGTGAATTACTCGGACGGTCACTTGTTTCTTGGTCATCTAAGAAGCAAAATTCAGTGGCTCTTTCTACCGCCGAAGCGGAATATATCTCGGCGGGAAGTTGTTGTGCTCAATTGCTATGGATGAAGCAAACACTTCTTGATTATGGTGTGAAATTCAAGGAAATTCCTCTCTTATGTGACAATGAAAGTGCTATCAAGATTGCAAACAATCCGGTTCAACACTCTAGAACCAAGCATATTGATATTCAGCACCATTTTCTTAGAGATCATGTGAGCAAAGGAGATATCAAGATTGATGGAGTAAGCACGGATGATCAATTGACGGATATATTTACCAAGCCTTTGGATGAGTCTCGGTTTTGCAAATTGAGAAATGAGCTAAATGTTTTTGACATCTCAAATGTGGCTTGAGAGCTAGCACATGTGTTTATCCATATGCTTTTGCCTATCTCTCTTATTCATTTCTAGCTTATCTCTTATCTTTTATTTTCTATTTTTTTATGAAGTTTGCTTTTGCATATTTTTCTAGCATTACTCGGTACATTTCATCATTCAATAATTTTCCTTCATTATTCTTGAGCGATCCCAAAAGATATCCTTGCAAATCTTTATCTCAAGTTATTTCACGCCGAAATTAAAAGAGGAGGTCGGACCGTCCGCAGCAATAGGGCAGACCGTCCGGCTGCTCCTGGCGGACTGTCCGCCAGGTCAGCGCGGACCGTCCGTGTGTCTGTGGGAAGGAGGTGCTTCACTGGTCGTTCTGGAGGTAATAACGGACCGTCCGTGACTGGGGTCCGAACCGTCCGCGCGCCTCGTGGACTATCCGCGGTGGTGTCGCGGACCGTCCGCCTGTGCCGCGCGCGGGTGGGACCCAGGCCGCGGGATGAAATCGATCCAGCCCTTCTTTCTCTTCCTCCATCGAAGCCAGTTCATCCCTTTCTCTCTTTTCTTGCTCCCTCTCAAAGTGAAGGCCTCCCTCTTAGGGATTTCTATTGGGGCACTCCCCGGACCGTCCGAGCACATCCCCGGACTCTCCGCGAGGTTCTCCACCATTCATCCGGGTATTTTTTCGTATCTCTCATTCTATCTCTCGGATTTTGAGCAAGGAGGTGGTTAGGGTTTGGATGTGTGATCTAAAATTCGTCCATGATTTCAAGATTTTGGCTTGGTGAATGTGTTTGGGATATCAATGTGTGTTGTGGCAAAAATTTGGTAAAGAAATATTGGATTTTGATCAAGTTATGAGGTTGGAAAGATTTGGACCCACTTTTCATGGGTGCCTGCCATCCCGGACCGGGCGGACTGTCCGCCGCCTCTGCGCAGACGGTCCGCGCGGCCCCGGCAGCGGCTCCCATGTCCAGTGGCTTCTTGTATGGGGTTTCATGCTCACTTCAAATTGCTTCCTACTGATAATACTCATTGATATATATGGTTTTTGACAGTGCTCGCAAGGCTATAGCTTCACTCACAAGAAAGGTGACCAAAAAGGGCACATCAAAGAAGAAGGGCAAGGATGTTAGGACATCGAAGAGGCAGAGAAAAGATGATACCTCTGAGGAAGAAGAGGAACCCGACAATCCAAATGACAGCGACTTTGATCCGGCCGATGAAGCGGCAAGTGCCTCATTCATGGTGGATGAAGATGAGATAAATCAAGGGAGAGGTAATAATGTTGATATCATTGATGTGGTTAATTACACTGCTCCTAGAAGGCAGTGGACACAAAGAGAGTTTGCTATTGCTCGAAGTGAAAATGCTTATAATCAACCCCGCGACACCCATGATTTATTCTTCCACACCCTTGTGCAAGAGCAAGCATTTTTTAGTAGTTTGATGGAGTGCACAGTTTTCACTCATCAAAGGGTTGATTTTGATTATCTTGAGTCTAAACCTGTCCTTGCTGGGGTGGCAACGAAACTTGAAAATTTGGGGTTGAAACCATTTCTTCAGCATAGATGTGATTTAAATGATACAATAGTTAGACAATTCTATGCAACTTATGAAATGGATTTCATAGGGAAGAAAATGAGGTGGATGACTGGTAAGAGTGAGTATGAGGCCACATTTGCAGAATTTGCGGCTGCCAATCATCTTAACTATGAGTATTTTAGCGAGGGTGTTGATGTTTATAACGAGGATATTCTTGAAGATACAGCTGTATTCTATGAGCCTGGCACCCCTAATGCAACTATAATGAACTGGCTAGCAGCAGGACTAAAACACCATCCAGCTGCCATCAACAACATCATAAGACACACCTTTATGCCTAAAAGTGGTAATAAGGATAAAGTCCGGGAGCATTATTGGAATGTGATTGATCATGTTATGAATGGAACTAGATTTAATGTTGTGAAGCATATTCTTGATCAAATGATTTGCAAGAAGCGTCTTGTCCGAGATAGTATTTATTTTGCTCCCTATATTATGTCATTGATCAAGATCAAGACGGGGTTCAATGGTTTATGTGATGTGAAGCATGAACTTTATCGTCCATTTTACAATGCTAAAGCTTTTACCGAACAAGCCATTGACACCCTATGGACAGGATGCAGAGGCTCACAATGTTGCAGAAAATATTGAGGCTCATGGTGGTGATGATGAAAATGCAAATATTGGCAACATGGGCTATGTTAATGTTGATGAGGGTGCTTATGCTATGCCTCCTCCTCCAGTTCCTCCCATGCAGCCACAGTGGGAGCCTCCTGCTGGATATTTTGATTCCTATTTTGCTAATATTCAACAGTCCATCAACTCTCAGTTTCAGCAAATGCAATCCGGTTTCAATCTCACTTTGAGGCATATGGACAGCAGATGAGTGATACTTTTCAGACTATGCAGCAGAATTTTCAGCAGCAGATTGATACTAGTCTGGATACTTTTGGACATCATGTCTATAATACTATGCATGACCCCATGATGCAGCGGTTGGGTGATATGCAGACTGATCTTCAGAATGACCTCAGTGCCCTCAATGATAGATTCTCTCAGATGACCACCTCAGAGCAGTATCAGCAGCTACACGATCAGCAGACTCAGCTTCAGCACGATGTCCATGCCCTGAACACTGCTTTTGGAGACTTTAGAGATCATTTTTATCCACTGATGCAAATAGCCCGCTATAGCTTCGATATAGCTCCGCTATAGCTTTTTGAGACAGATGCCACTACGATATAGCATATTTTACCGCTAATGCCGTTAACTTCGCTATATCATGAAATAGCTCTGCTAAATTCAATAGCCTAGCACCACTAACACCACTATGGTTCAACTACGAACTTATATACTTGACATTTATGAACTATGAGTTATGATTTATCACTTGTCTTCTGAATCAGGACTGATTTACTTATGTTTTCACTAATACCTACACATATATATGAAATATGAACTGAAATTTATAAAATTAATAATGTTTAGGTCTAAATTTCATTACTTTTTACATACCGCTAAAGGTTATAGCTTCCGCTATAGCTGCGCTATAGCTCTTATAGCTTTTTCGGAAGGACTCCGCTAAATTCTATAGCCCGCGATTTGCAACATTGTTTTTATCATTACTATCCAGCTCCAGCTCCTCCACCATAGTTCTGTCCCCCTTCGTCGTTCTATCCTCCTCCGCAGCCGCCTCAGGATGACTAGGCCCTTTTGGTATTTGATGCCAAAGGGGGAGAGAGATTTGGAGGAGTGTGTGTTCTTTAGGGGGGAGCTCACTTTGCTTGCATGAACTTGGAACTCTTTTGCATTGCATCTGCATGTTCAATTTCGTTTTGCATGAACTTCGAGTGGCTTGTAATTATTTTGTGAGACTTACGTTTTGGTGTGTGATGTGATTGAGAATTAGAACTTGTGGTTATCTTGTGATCTTATTTTGTTTATCTTATGGCTTGATCTAGTTCTCGTAGTTGTTTTTGAAGCTAACCCCTCCTTAATATTTTTGGATATATATATATATATATGTGGTTGTTTCCTTGATCTCTATTTTGTAGGGAAACTCCGTAAAAATTTATTATGTTTATGCATATGTGTAAAATCATATGAAAATTATATGCACATATGTAGGGGGAGTTCTCTCTATATTCTTGTTTTGGAGACATTCACTCAATCTATTTATTGAATTTACTTGAGAAGAGTAAGTGATTCCAAAACACAAAACCTTTCTTATATCACTCCTTTAAATGGTTGTCATCAATTACCAAAAAGGGGGAGATTGAAGGCATCTAGGCCCCTAATTCGTGTTTTGGTAATTAATGACAATCATTATGGACTAACATTTTTATTTGAGCTATAAGAATAGGTTAGTCCGGTGAAATGATGAGATCATGCGGTATAAATGAGAAGATCTTGTATGACGTGTGTTGGAAAGAGCTCAAGGCAAAGGTAAAAGATAGGGTTTTATTTTTGCCGGTCATAAGGTGATTAGAGGATGTTAATTGACTGGGTTGATAGGATAGATAGCCGTACTATCAAGAGGGATCAATTTCATTGTCTTGACTTTCCATAGTGCCACTTGGATCAAAAATTTGCATGCATTGCATTTAGATGAGTGGCGATTTCTCTTGGTAAAAAGGGTTTCATTGAAAATCATAAGAAAAACAAGTTTTCAGGTATCTGTCGGACAGTCCGGGCCCTTGGGGTGGACGGTCCGCGGGTTGTTGATTTTTATTTTAATACCTGAGTTTTTGGCAAAAGTTTTCGAGAAAATACGCTTCCGGGCGGACTGTCCGCGGACCCCAGGCGGACGGTCCGTTATTCTTTACAGAACAGGGTGCTGCTCGGGGGACCAGGCGGACGGTCCGCGGTCCGTCCGCGGACGCTCCGCGTGGCCCGGCGGACAGTCCGCGTGGCCCAGGCGGACGGTCTGCCCGGCCCAACGGTCAGCCCCCCAGCCGTTGACTTCGCGTTTTTACCGTTGGAATTCAAATGCGGACAGTCCGCGAGGGCTTCGCGGACAGTCCGCGAGGCACGCGTTTTGTCCCTAACGGCTAGTAACGAGAAGGGGGAGTATTTATACTCCAAGCCCGGGGTTGGAGAGCCTCTCTTAGCACTGTGAAAGGTCTATACTCCCTTGTAGAGCTCTCCCTCTCCTCTCTCTCACTCACTTGGCTTAGTGATTGTATTCTTTGTGAGATTGAGAGTTTCTAGTGCATTGCATCAAGGTTTTGATCTTTGTGGCACTAGGGAATCATCAAGCAAGTGGTTGATTTGTTACTCTTGGAAGTTGCCGCTTCCTAGACGGCTTGGTGGTGAAAGAATCCGTTGAAGCTCGCAAGAAGATTGTGCGTGGCTCCGGATTTTGTGTTGTGAGAGGTATTGTGCTCACCTCACCAGAGCGGTAAAGAGCAACTCTAGTGGAATCGAGGTGTGGAGTGGTTCTTTGGTTCTAACCAGCTCAAGATCAAGTGGTGTCTTGATAGAGGAGCGGTTGAACATTGAATCCACCTCAACGTGGATTAGGGTGACCGGCAAGTCACCGATACCACGAGATAAAATTCGTCTCTTGTGCTCGGTTATTTCTTTCCCCAATTTCCTTTCAAGTACTTTACTTTGAGGATTCTATTTCTAGAGATTGTTGTTTATCTTGTCACCCTAGGCCGCAAAACCTCTAACATAGGAATAGAGTAGGTAGAGATTTAATTCTCCTTGTGGTTCTAATTAAATTTATCTAATGTTGTGGTTTTAGTTTTTAAACCGACTATTCACCCCTCCTCTAGTCGATATCCTAGATCCTACAGCGCTCATGCAAGGCTGACGCGCGGCTGACGTGGTCCGTGGACAGCCGCCTGTGGACCTGGTCCACCGGTCCACCATGGACCGATCCAAGGGGTACGCCCCCCTTTAGATCTGGACCGTCCGTGCCAATCGGACGGCCCTGGCTGCATGCGGGCGACGGGCGGCGGCGGCCGTCCGGCCCGAGGTGGCGCCGGTGACGCGCGTCGGCGAGGCTCGTCGGAGCAGGGCCAAATGGGGCTCCCGTGCACCATTTTTGACGGCGAGTGCATGGAGAGGAAGAGGAGGAGGAGGGGAAATTCACCGGCAGCTTGGATGGGAGGAAGGGAGGTTGGAAGAGGAGATCGACGCGGCGGCTCCGGCGGCCCTTCGGTGCGGCGGTGCTGCACGGGTGGGTTGGAGCGGAGGAGAAGTGCGAGAGATGCAAGAGGTGGTGCCGCACTTATATAGGGTAGGGGGGAAGAGGAACGTCCGGAGGTGGTGGCGTGGGAGCTCGGCCGGTCGGCCATTAATGGCGGCGGCGGGCGGCTCGGTGGAGGGCGGTTACGGGGAGGGGAAGGGGCCGAGGCGGTGGAGTGGGTGGCGGCGGCACCATTTATGGCTGAGTGGCGGAAGCGGAGGGACGCGGGGCGGCCGGGGACGGCGGGATGGCTGGCGGCCGGTGGAGGAAGAAGAAGGGGAGGGTGGCGCTGGAGGTTGAAGGAGCACCTGACAGGTGGTCCCCACCTGTCAGTGAGAGGGGAGAGAGAAGAAGGCGGGAGGTGGACCGGCGGGTTTAACTGGGTCGGGAGGGAACGGGCCGCGGCGGGGAGAAAGAAAAGGAAAAACGTGGGCCGTGGGGAGGGAAGGTGGGCTGGGTTAGATAGGTTTTCTTTTAAAACTTCACAAAATTTTTCACAATTATTTTTAAGACTTTTCACAAGTATTTTAAGACTTTTAAAACCACACCACAACCAAAACTCATGCATTTCAACATGATGCACAAACACTTGGTGATTCTAATTATTAAATGTTGTTTAATTTAATTAAAGGCAAATTTATTTATTCAAATTTATTAAATCCTTAGAAAATAAAACTAAACCATGTTGCTAGCAATATTTTATTGTGATGGAATTTTCGGGTGTTACATGTCGCCTACCGACTCACGGGTGTACTGCGTAGGTGCAGGACCTGTCCCTATATGGAGATGCCACCGCCTACCACTAACAGACAGTCTGAAAAGGAGCCATCAAGAGTGCTGCAGACGTGCCAGAGCTTCCGGTAGCGGACAAAGACCTCGCGATCCACGTGCCAACAGTTTCCTGATAAGGCCGCCACGTCACCAATGCAGTGGATGGCTACCAATACTAAGCTCCGCTGCTATAAATAGGCACCCAAGACCCTTCGGCTGGCCAAATCCAGAGAGAGCACCATGGAAACTTCAGTTGATAATATAGTCTCGCCCTGGCTTTGTGTGCGTCCACCCGAGTATAGAGCTGAGGTATCATCCCTTGAAGCTAGAAGAATGCTTGCGAAGTTAGGAGAACTCCACTAACTTGTACACCCGCGCCCAGCGAAGAATCCAGGTGCAGCATGGGGCAGTACATGCCATAACAGGCCTTGCAAGGAGAGGCCTAATATGGTGTTTGGGGTCGCTGTGCTGCACCGGGAGAGGTCGAAGGCAGAGATAGCACCATTTGGTATCTTGTGAGAGCACCCTAGCAAAAGATGGGACTCCACAGGGAACCTGCTAGGGCTAGAGTACAGGTGGTTGTGTGACAGCCACGACCTTGCCGGCGGTGGAGGGCCCCAAAGAGGTCCTCAAGCTAGAAGAAAGCTTGCGACGCGCTTCATCAGTGTAGGTTGCGCTGCATGCACCATGTAAGGTAGACCGGGACCTTTAACATGTTTGTATCTTGTAACTTGGCCTTGGGACAAGGTCTTTTATGGCTTTGAAAGGTGTTAGGCATGAGTACCGAGTAGTAGCTAATCTCTGTCTATTGTTTGTGAATGGGGCACCCGAGACAGCAATGGCATGGCCAAGGTCTCGGTGCTACCATGGCGTTGCGCCGACCTTAGGAAGGTCACATCATCATACGTGAATGCCTGTGACGACCTGAATCATCACGGCCGCTTGCGCAGTGGCGCAGCGCAGGGGCGTCAACCGTGGGGTTAGGCGGTCGAAATCGACCTGACAGGCACAAAGGCCTCAGCAAAGCGTTGTAAATAGGACCACGAAGGTCGTCAACGGGCAGTAGAGCCATTAAGCACGGGGCCGTTGATATAGGAGCCACTGTAGGTCGTAGAGACCCAGAAGGCATGCAGGCAACCGGGCCTAAGGGATCCGAAGTAAACCCTTGTGTGAAGAGCTCGAGACGACCTTGGGACTGCTGGAGTCTGAGCGACCTGGGTCAGGTCGATTGTAGGTCGCTGGCGACCTTGAATGCAAAAGTTGGATTTCTGATATTGGGGGGCTTAAAGTGGGGCATAGCGAGTCCACGTCAGCCAAAACCTCGCGCGAAGGTTGGCGAACGCAGATTCCCGCACGGAACTAGCCGTTACTGCCAAGTAGCCGTTAGGTCAAAGAGAGTCGTTGGTGATAGATCCGTTGAGGGCACCAGACCGTTGAGTTGCCGAAAACTGCACCGGATAGACCTCAAGGCCCGTCCAACCGTTGCAGCGCTGGGTCCCGATTATATAAGGCCGCCTCGCGGCCCAGGGGCCTCCACTTGCTTCCATTTCCGCTTAGAGCTAGGGTTGCCGCCACCATGCCGTGCTCAAAAAAGCGAGAGCGCCGCCGAGCTTAGATCCGCCACCACCGCACCCTCGCATGCGAGTGAAGTCGCTAGTGACCTTTAGATCCAAGAGCATCGGGTTCGAAGAAGGCAAGATGGAGAAGTCGGCGATCCAGGACCCAAGCACCGTCTGGGAGACATCGACGGTGACTGAAGAGCAGATCTAGTCACTGGTCAACCCCGGGCTACTGCGGCCCAAGTCGCAGGTCGGTTGGAGACCGGCGGCGGAAGAGGCATTCCCGACCGAGAGCACCAGCGATACGGTCGTCTTCATCGCACACATCGAGCGCGGATTCGGCGTCCCCGCAGGTGATTTCCTACGCAGGCTGCTGTAGTTCTACCGGATCGAGTTGGTGCATCTGGCGCCCAACTCAATCACAATCATTGTGACCTTCATCCACCTCTGCGAGGCCTTCCTCGGCATCACTCCTCACTTCCACCTCTGGTACCACTTCTTCGAGCTGAAGAAGAAGGGCAAGGGGGTGGTCTTCAGCAGTGACAGCTTCATGTTACGTCGAAACATGAGTCAGAGTACATCGAACTAGCGCTCCCCGACAACACCACCGGCTGGAAGCAGTGGTGGTTCTACCTCGACAACCCTGCACTGGTGTTGAAGTCAAGGACGGGGCGAATTCCGGTCGCTGGTCCGGAATGGACCAACCAGCTGGCGACATTGGACACCCAAGAGCTCAAGCCCTTGCTGGACGACCTGGAGCAGCTCAAGGCGGAGGGGCTGACCGGCGTCGTGGTGGCCATCAGCTTCTGCCATCAGCTTCTGCCGCCGTCTCATCCAGCCTCTCCAGGACCGGGCTCATCCGGCCTTCAAGTATTGGGGGCAGTCCGACCCGACCCGGGTCACACAGCGCAAGGTCTCCAAGGCGGAGCTGATAGCCCGCGCGAAGAACATCTTCGGTGAGCGGATCCGTAACAAGGAGTGCCCCAAGGCGCTAGGGATATACAGCCCTGCGGACCAGTGAGTCTTTGACTTTAGTCTTTTCCCTAATCTGAAATTCTTTGAGTATACATCTTTGCTCTGACGTGATGTTTCTATGTCTTGCCATGCAGCACCATGAGGGCATCTACTAGTGCCCGGCACCACTGCAAGACGAAGACCAGCGCAACTACAATGTCCGCAGTGTAGCGAACGTGCAGGCGGCGCCACTTCCCCTCGTCGACGAGTACGTCTCCGACTTGACGGTCGGGAGTGACAGCGAGGTGCCCGCCACGTCTCGCAGGGGTCCATACAAGGTCGCTGCACCACGACGCACGCGGCAGACTGCGGGGAAGATACCCGCCCCCAGGCCGCGACCCAGTTCGCGGAGGTGAAGAAGAGGAGGGGGAAGCGGACCAGGTCCGCGGTGTCAGCGGACACCACCACGAAGAGTTCCGACGTCAAAACCATCGACGTCGAGGAAGATGAGGGCGATGTGTAATCGCCGAAGACAACAACGACTCCATCACCGGGGAGGCAGGCGGCGGAGACGCCTCCCCTGGCACCTGGGGCGCAAGGGCTTTCCACATCAAGCACCGGCCCAGCAGACGACGCAGGGTCGAACAAGAGGTTGAAGAAGGCTCCGCCCAAGCCTTACAAGTCGAATCTTAGGCCGGCTGTCCTGCTCATGACATGGCTTTGTTTTTCTGCTGTCTATGGCCGTTTGCTTAGGTCGTCTCGTCATGAGCAGGGTTCCTCTGACGACGTCGGAGAGCGGGAAGAACGTGTGACGCCCCATGTTTTTATTTAACCCTAATTCTCGGTTGACTCTGCTGACAGTGGTCAAATCACGGTCAACCTGGGTCCTCACCTCGTAAACCTCACCAACCAACCCTAATGACCCCATTGACCAAGTTGACACACATGTGTGGTCAACCCTTGGTCAAAGTCTTGGTCAAACCCCACCTAAACCCTAGTGACCTTGAATGTCTTCCGGAACTTTTGCCGCGTTCTCCAAAATTCACCTAAACACTTAAAAATCCACCTTCATGAAAGTTGTCCATTTTGTTGAGGGACACAACTTTCATGTAGATTGGCATTTCAAATTTTGAAGGGAAATAGGTGAAAAACTTGGTCAACTGACAGTACCTCCTGTTCACTGACGCGCATTGGCATTCAATGTTGGCAAACGTCTCCAGCAAAATCTATTGAGAAAAACACTATATGGTCTTCGTGAAAGTGGTAGAGGATAGCTAGATCTAAAACTTTCATATTCATCACTCGGTGCACTTCAATACAAATTTTTGGAGAAAATTGTGCTCAAACTGTGGATCAGCAAAACGTGGTCGGCCAGAGCGTGCCACACCGCAACGTCGCGCGCGCCCACGCGCGCGCGCGCCGCGCCCTCGGCGTCCGCGCCGTGCACCGCCCGATGCCCCGCCGACCGAGGCCGCCGCTTCCCTAGGCGTTCGCTCCCCCAATGCGCATCGTTTTTAGCCGCACACGCATCGCCCTCGTCGTCGCGCCGTACGAGTGCCCGCCGTACGCGCGCCGGCCGAGACACCGCCGTACCACGGTGGTATCTGTGTCGTCGTCACCCCGCCGTCACCGCCGGTCGAGCACGCAGCCTATAAAAGGCCCCCTTGCCTCCCCGCGGGCGAGCACCGAGCCACCGGCCGCCATTGCCGCCCTCGCGCCGAGCTCGACCTTCCACAAGTGCCCCGAGCCGCCCAACAAGTTTTCCCCCTTCCTTAAGCCTTGCTAGAGCTCAAGCAATCGCGCATTGCCCAGCCAAGCGCCCCTCTTGCTGTCACCCGAGCCACCGCGGCCACCACCACCGGCCGCCGCCGCATGCCCTCGCCGGAGCCACCTCCGCTCGAACCTCGGCCACCCCTGCGCCCTAAGTGAGCATGTGGTCGTGCCCCACCACCTCTCCGAACGGGAGCACGACCGGCTCGCCGGAATCCGGCCGGCGCCGCCGCCTCCCCATGCCCAAAGTGAGGACCGAAGCGTTCGAGGACCGGTGGATGGTCGCTCCTGGCTGTGATGAGTGATTGACAACGTGGTGTGGACTGACTCTTGGCCCAGTATTGCAGGTGCAGGTTGCGGCTTGATTTGCGTTGGTGCAGGTGAAGAGTGGGCGCGAAAGGTCTATGCCTTGTTGGGCCTCCGAGGAGTGGAGAGACAAGTAGGCCTGACTCGAGGGAGCCGATGGCCAATGGGGTCAAGTGCGGGCCGCATGGTGGCAAGAAAAGCAAGACAAAGTCGTGGACTGGAGCCGGTGCATGGTAGCGGCTCACGACCGGAGTCTGCACGCGGGGTTTGCGGTGGTTCACCAGAAAACCGTCAGGTTACTTGGTTGAGCCACAAAACCGAGACCGGAGGCTCGGCGGGCGGAGACGGGATCCGGGCGCGTCGAGAAGCTTCGATGCCAGCGGACGCGTGGCGGGATCGCAGGGCTTGCGTCGGGAGGACGCGGTCGCGCAACGGCGTGGCCGTGCGATGAAGAGGAGTGCTACATGACCTATTTGCCCCTGAGGGGTTGTATCACAACTTAAGTGCTAGGGGTAGTGTGGTCTTTTGCCTGGCCCGGAGGGGACTCATATATATTAGATCTAGGGTTTCTAGGCAAACCATCCATCCAGACTGCTTCTCATTTCCTTGCTCTCTAGGGTTAGATTTTTCCTCTGTTTGTAAAGAATCTGACCTCCGAGTGAATGGAAGCTTTCATGGTTGCGTTGATTCCCGGTTTGTAGCTCGTTGGATTTTCGTGTCTTTTTCGAGCTATTTTCGTCGGTTTTTCGTGCACGGCTTTTTCCTTTGATTTTGAGGTGTTTGGGGTCGAATTTGTTGGTGGGAATCATGGATAGTTGCCTCGTGCATCTTTGTGCTTGATCTTGATCCCCCAAACTTCGAGTTTGGCCTCTGATTGAAGGATTTCGGTTGGGTCCAAGGTTTTTAGTTGGTTTTGGTGGCGATTCGATTCCCGGTGATTTAGGTTGTTTGAGGGCCCAAGTTTTGGGGCATAGCATCCCCTAGGTACGCTTCACATCTTCCCCAAATCTTCCCTCAAGAGCTTCAACCGTTTGGGAGATCCTTGGAAGGATAGGTGGTAGGGTGCTCTCGAGTTGGCTCTCGGTCTGCTGTTTTCGCACCTGGCAGACAGTCCGCGAGGAGGGTGCGGACAGTCCGCGTGGTGCATTTTGGCCCAGGTGTTCTTCGTGTTCTTCGCGTGTTCTTGAGCGCCTTCATTTCGATCCGGTTGATCAATGGCTTTTGGTGGAAAGTGGTTTGGCGGACAGTCCGCCCGGACATCACAGACAGTCCGCGCGGCACGAGTTGCTCGCGGACCATCCAAGGACGTGGTACGGACCGTCCGCATGGGGAGGTGCCGGTTGGGTCGTTCTGTTAGTGTTTAACAGACCGTACGCTGTGTGGCACGGACCGTCTGCGCAGTGGCCGCGGACCGTCCGCCCCAGGGCCGCGGACCGTCTGCCAAGACTGCTGCAGAACAGCTAAGTCCTTTACTTCTTGGTTCGTGCTTCCGCTTTGGGATCGTTTGGGGTTTGTTCCTAGGGTTGGTACGTCCGTCGTGACTACGTGACCTTGACAAACTCGTGTGGGAGTCCTTGGTTGTGAATTTGGGGTATAGGCCGAGTTCTCTCTTAGGAGAAGAATTTTTATCGGCTTCCATTCTTTTGGTATTTCAACTTTGATTCTGAGGTGTTTGGGCTCGAATTTGTTGGTGGGAATCATGGATAGTTGCCTCGTGCATCTTTGTGCTTGATCTTGATCCCCCAAACTTTGAGTTCGGCCTCCGATTGAAGGATTTCGGTTGGGTCCAAGGTTTTTGGTTGGTTTCGGTGGCGATTCGATTCCCGGCGATTTAGGTTGTTTGAGGACCCAAGTTTTGGGGCATAGCATCCCCTAGGGACGCTTCACATCTTCCCCAAATCTTTCCTCAAGAGCTTCAACCGTTTGGGAGATCCTTGGAAGGATAGGTGGTAGGGTGCTCTCGAGGTGGCTCTCGGTCTGCTGTTCTCGCACCTGGCGGACAGTCCGCGAGGAGGGTGCAGATAGTTCGCGTGGTGCATTTTGGCCCAGGTGTTCTTCATGTTCTTCGCGTGTTCTTGAGCGCCTTCGTTTCGATCCGGTTGATCAGTGGCTTTTGGTGGAAAGTGGTTTGGCGGACAGTCCGCCCGGACGTCGCGGACAGTCCGCGCGGCACGAGTTGCTCGTGGACCGTCCGAGGACGTGGTACAGACCGTCTGCATGTGGAGGTGCCGCTTGGGTTGTTCTGTTAGTTTTTAACGGACCGTCTGCCGTGTGGCGCGGACCGTCCGCGTGGTGGCCGCGGACCGTCCGCCCCAGGGCCGCAGACCGTCCGCCGGGCTGCCGCGCAAACGACTAAGTCCTTTGCTTCTTGGTTCGTGCTTCCTCTTTGGGATCGTTTGGGGTTTGTTCCTAGGGTTGGTACGTCCGTCGTGACTACGGGACCTTGACAAACTTGTGTGGGAGTCCTTGGTTGTGAATTTGGGGTATAGGCCGAGTTCTCTCTTAGGAGAAGAATTTTTATCGGCTCCCATTCACTCCCGCCTCTTTGGTCGCCTAATCAGTCCTTCACAAGGGCCCAATTTGTAACGCCCACATTTTTAGCTCCTAATAAATCACCTAATAAATCACGTGTGTTTTCAAAACTTTCCCGCTGAGCTCATTTACCCCCTTTCGAAACCCCGGTCGATTGTTTTCCCCTCGGCGCGCGTGCCGCGAATCCCACTGGCACCGCCCGCACCCGGGCCATCACCCACGCGTGCCGCCCCGCCGCCGCGGTCGGCCACCACGACGGGAATCCCGCACTGCCGCGGTCCCGCCGGCCGGTCCGCCTCGCCATCACCACCGTCCCGGAATTGACGCCGGTATCCGAGAAACCCAGAGAAATCCGCAAAAACCCTTCACCTAATTTTCCTAGAAATTCTCCTAATTTTTCTAAAACTCTTCCCTATTTTCTTTCCCATTTTTTTCTATTTCTTTTCCTCTTCCTATTTCTCTTTTTCTTTCCTTCCTTTTCTCTTTTCTTTTCCCTTTTTCTTTTCTTCTTTTCTTTTCTCCCCTTCCTTCTTTTCCCTGCCTTCTTCCTCCCTCGGCCGAGCCGCGCCAGGCCGCGACCCCCCCTTCCCCGCGCGACCCCCCGCGCCCCCCTCTAGGCGGCGGCACCCCCTCTCCTCTGGCCGCGCTTGGCCAACAAGCTCGCCGGGGCAACACGCCAGGGGCGGCTCCGCGCCTGCAGCAGGACGGCAGCACCCCCTCTCCCTGACAGACGAAGACCAGGCAACGAACTGTCACCTCCAAACCGGCCACCATTACTCCCCCGACGGTCGCCCCTCCACGGCCACAGCAGCCCTGCACGACGAGTCAACTCACACAACACCCAATCGACCGAGAATCCCGCCGGCCGGAGTCCACGCCGAGATTTTTCCCGAACCTCCATTACCGGCCATTGGAGCTCCGCGAAGCTCAAAATATCTCCTCTAACCGCCCTTCCTGCGCCTATAAAAGGCCCTACGCGGCTCCCCGTTGCACCCCGCACCTCCACGAACAATCCCCCCTCCTTCCTGAGCCCTCCATCGCTACCACCAGCGCTGCCAGTGCCGTCTCGGTTGAAGACCGCCCGCCGCTGTCGATCTCCCTCCACAGTCCGTCCCCGACCAAGGTGAGGAGCGGAATGAGTTGCCCTCGACCTCCTCTTCGTTTTGCCCCACTTCCCGGCTGTCGCCGTGCACCGGGTCGCCGGTGCCCCTCCCCCCTCCACCGGCCGGCCTCCCTGTCTCCTCTATTCTGTATCGTGAGGGAAGGGAGGAAGAAGATGGTTGTTGTTCCCATACCCCCCTTCTCTTTTTCCACTTTTCCAAACCGAACCCCCCTCTATTTCCCTTTCTCCCTTCTTTAAAACTCAGACCCTATACTTTAAACTATACCACAAAAACCACCCTGTCCCTTTACAATTATACCCCTGGGCTATTTAGTAAGACCCCCGCTAGGTTTAAATATTATAATTAGTTCCTTTTCTTTTAAAATAAAATACTAACAGGCCCCTAATTATCCCTCAACACCTCCTAAAACCCATCATTTCATGCGCGATTTTAATTCAAATCGTGCCCAAACTTCCTCACACCTGTACAGGGTATACCGCCACCAATCCGTCACCCAAAACCCCTACATGATATTTATTTCCCTATTTTATTTAATTACCTTTCTCGAGCTCAGCCGAAGAAATTGTGTGTGCCTATATTGATTGCATGCTTGCTTGTGTGTGCGCTATAGCTGACGGAGTGAACGAAGGAGGGTACCCCGAGCCGGAGCTTGGAATCGAGTACTGCGAGCAGGAGCCCGAGACCCCCGAACGCCGAGCCAGAATTTCCCGAGGACTTCGAAGACGGCAAGTTCAATCTCATCCTTTGATGCATGCTTTGGTCCTAGTTTTATAAATATAACCCTATACCCGTTTTACAAATTGCATATTGTTTTACTGCAAAACATGGTAGGATAGCCACCCTTGATTGCTATGATTGAACCTTGTTTGGCCAAAATGATTGCTTTAAAAATATGTGAGTGCTTTAAAAAGGGACTGGGATATTTCGGAAAAAGAGTAAGGAACTGAGTAGACGGGATGGACGTGTGTGTTAGGAGTATGGGTGAGCTCGTACCTGTGTGGTTGAGCGTGTTGGGAGTTGTCCATCTTGTCGATTAAGGACCGGGTTGCGTGACATCTCACCTGACCCAGATCATCATACAACCACTTGACCATTGTATGTGGCAACGACTTAGCATAAACCCCACTAGTTAATCTACTTGCCATCTGGTGTGCGGGTGAGCGGCGGGAAACCAAGGAGTAGGGGTACGATTTGTGTGAGGTACGCCCTGGTTATGTGTGATAACCCCTTGGTTGCTCCCGTGATGGCTCATAGGGTTAGCTAAGGTGGGTAATGGCTTTGATAGGATCCGCACCGGCACTGAGGTGTCCGTGTGACGGTACCCTACTTGTGGGTAAAGTTGTACAACCTCTGCAGAGTGTCAAACCTATTCGAATAGCCGTGTCCACGGTATGGAATGAGTCATGGTGTGGTCACAAAAACTAGTGTTTGGGTTGGGAAGTTTCTTGGCGTGAGTTACCTTTCGGGTTAAGTGTGTGGCTGTGTGCCTGGGCTACTGCGGACGGGGAGTCCGGTAGTTCCACAGTGTTTTTCTTAAAACAACTGAGTCACTTTGGTTATAAAATTGGTTTGCGAAAACCTTTTGAAAAAGAACCCCTGCATGAGTGAAGGAGTTTGCAAATAAACCTTAACCTGTTCCTTGTTATATATATCATGTGCATGATCTGCTTATAAGCCCCTCCGTGGGTGGGGTTGAACTTGTTGAGTACGTTTGTGCTCACCCTTGTTTAACTAACTGTTTTCAGAGGAGGATCCCGATTTTGTTCCCGAAGACGTTGAGTAGGTCATTGCCCTACACCCAACCGTGCCTGTGTACCCAGTGCCTCCACAGAGAGCTTCCATGGTGTGGTACTCTGATGAGGCTTTGGAAGCCTTTGCTATCGTAGTGTGGTCGTTAGCGTTTGTGTTGTTCCTTGTGGCGTTGGCACTTCCGTGCCCTCTGTGTCGCCGTGATGTAAAAGACTGATCCATCTGCTGTAATAAATGTGTTACCAGCCTCTTGGGACTAGTATTTGTGTCACATTTAGTCACCTCTGACGAGGGGACGCTTCAGGTAGTATCAGAGCCATAGGTTGGCCGTAGGACGCGACCCCTAGGATACGAGACCTCCTCTGGCCCTCTCTAACCTTTTCTTTGTTGAGCTCATGTTTTCCTAAATCCTTACCTTGATCCTTGCCTGATTCCAGATGGCTAACCCGGAATGGAACGGAGGAGTCTGCCCCGTCCATCCTGGCCTCCCTAACCTGCTTCTACTCAGCTTAGAGCGCGTCGGAGTAAGGGACCCACCGGAGTTCGTCTATCGGGAGTACGAACGCTACGGCACCCTTCGGTGTAAAGTGCTGATTTTCGTGGGGAGAAGCACGCTCTACCCCGACATAGAACCCTGGTTCGTCTCCGCCACTGGGTTTCGCTTTGCTGACACCTACCCAAAGGCTGCTCAGAAGGCCCTTGCGACGTCTACGAGTGGTTTATAGGTAGCATCTCAGAAGGACTCCAATGGGATTTTTCCCACACTCTAGAGGTAGAGGATGCTCATGGATTGACCGCATGAGGGGACTAGAACGAGAGGAAGAAGACCTAGAAGATGCAGTTTCCCACCTGTCTATCTACCTCAATGGCCTAGACCACCTCTACCAGGAACAAGCCCAACAACTGAAGCAACAAATTGATAGAGCGGAAAGAGCCGAGCAAAGGATAGAATTTGAAAGGATAAAGACAACGATGGCGGAAGTTGCCCTGGAAAACATGGAGCAAGATTACCTTAGGGAAAGGGAACGTTCTGAGATGTTCCACAAAAACCTATGGGATGAGCTCCACAGGGAACGTAGAAGGAGAGGAGAAGGAGCTGATTTGGATGAAGATGAACCCGAAGAAATGTACCCCGAGGAGTGTACCCCAACCTTGTTACTAAATAAAGCTATCTACCTTTTGTACCCTACCACAACCTGTTCAACTCTACCCTTGATTTCAGATGGCGGAAGATGGATGGACCCAAGGCGTGTGCGAGGAGGAGCCTGGTTTTGCTCGCCTTCTTATCAACTCCCTGGAGCGCCTCGGTATCACTGAGCGCCCTAGGTACTACAGCAGAGAGTACGAGCAACTCGGCACTCTTTGCTGTAGGGTGGTCCTCTCCGTTGCCAGAAGCAACCGCCACACCAACATCGAGCCGTGGCGCGTGACCGCCACAGGGTTTCGACACTGAGACACCTACATTTTGGCCCTCAGAAAAGCCCTCTGCTACCTGTGTCGGATCTACAAGGAACACCTCGTCCCCACACCGATGAGGTATTTCCCCCCCGCCATCAGAACCCTAGTCTGGCAGGCCCGCATGAGAAACCTAGAACGACGCCACCACCAAGAAGACCTGCTGTACCACATAGTTGCCTACCTCGTCTCCCTGGACAAGCTCTTTGATGACCAAGCCAAGCTCTTGAGAGAGCAAATCAGTCGGACCGAGCAAGCTGAAGTCACAGTGAGGATGCACCAAGTCCGAGTGGCTCAAGCTGAAGCAAAGACCGCAGCCACCATAAGTAGTGAAGTCGTTGCCCATGAAAGCCTCGGGCGGATCCAAGACCAGCGCATGAGAATGGACCAACAGCGGAACACCCGTTCCAGCCATTGGAGAGGTACAAGTCTTGCTTGGAACACCCCTTGTAGGATGGGGAGGAACTATTGAAGCCCCGCCAGCACCACCGGTAGTCACCGAGCAACCAGCAGCGACCGCGGAAGTTGCAGCACAGCCCCAAGGGAATGGAAACCCCGAGGGTGAGGACGACAACGAGCTGCTCATTCCGCTGGAAGTGCACTCAACCCCGAAAGAAGGCTCTCCCCGCGAGTAGCACACCCCTGTTGCCTTGACCCAGGGATTGAAGCCGTGACTGGTCCGAGTTTAGAGTCGTACCCTTAGCTCTTGTCGTATCGAATCGTGTAGTGTGTCCGCGTAGTGTCAGTCGCGTAGTCGGGATATATCCTCCTCACTGGTTTGTAATAAAAACTTGTCTGTGCTTTCTTGTTTGCTATGTGCTTGTTGTGTGCTTGCCGGCAGGGGTAGACCCTGCCCTTTTCAAAAATAAATTCGTTATAATCCACTTAAACATCACATAAAATCTAGATCTCTTAGAAAACCCGCTCCTTTACAGATGGTTTCCAGGCGCCCTGCTAGGACCCACCAAGGCTCCGGTCGTATGGATGCTGAAGGATCGCAAGCGGACCGAAGGGAGTGCCTTAACGACCAGGAAGTAAACCAAGGCGAAGATGGAGGAGAGAATGCTGTCCTGCCACCGCCACCCCCTCCCATAGAACTGGCGCAAGTTTTGGCCAATCAGACTGTACTGATGGAGGCCATATTCAATGCCGTCAACCGCCCAAGGCCCCGAGTTCTGGGCATGAATGAGAAGCTGATAGAGTTCCTTAGGACGAAGCCACCCACTTTTGGCGGGTCCGTGAATCCCTTGGATGCTGACAACTAGCTGAGAGCCATTCTAAGGGAACTGGAGCCCTTCAACTGTGAGGACCGAGACAAGGTTCTCCTGGCAGCTCACCAGCTCACCGAGACAGCCCTAGCCTGGTGGGAGAACTACTGTGCAGCAGCCAAGGAACCCTCCGCCATCACCTGGGATGAGTTTGTGGAAGAGTTTCGCTGCTACCAAATCCCAGAAGCCACACTGAAGCGAAAGGTAGATGAGTTCCGTGAACTCCGCCAGGGCAACATGTCCATGGAGGAGTACACTTACCAGTTCATAAAGCTGGCTCATTATGCCCTAGAAGAAGTGGACAAGGATTCCAAGAAATAGGAGATGATCAAGAAGGGATTGACTCCGGAACTGAGGACCCTGCTTACCCCTCAGATCTACCTGGATTTCAACACCCTCATGAACATGGCCATCCTCACAGAGAGAGCGAGGGAAGAAGAGAAGAAGGAGAACAAGCGCAAGTTCATGGAGCACAAGGCCAAATAGCAAGAGCAATCCCAGAGGCAGAGAAGCTTCGGACACCCCATGTCCAGATTCCAAGCCCCCATGCAATACCGCACCCAGTCGCAAGCCACGAGCTCTCAGGGTCCCAGAACCCAGTTCAAGCCCTACAACAACCAGAACACCATGAAGCCCCCACAGAGCAACACCATCCAGGTCACCACCACCACCAACAACAACTCCCGGGTGTGTTTCAACTACCGCGAGACCGGACACTTCATTGCCAACTGCCCATATGCCAAGAAGCCAACCGCTTCCACCTAATCCAACTCGGTGAACGGGCCAAAGCCACTCATGTCTGGAGCCAACCACATGCCGGTGCGTAGTAACAACAACTTCGGCAACAACAACAGCAACCGGCAGATGAGGCAGCCCCAGCAGTCTTATGGACGAGCCCGCGTCAACCACATCAACGCACAGGAGGCTCAGGAAGCACAAGGCGTAGTGCTTGGTGAGTTCCTGGTCAGCTCAGCCTTGACAACCATATTATTTGATTCAGGAGGATCGCACTAATTCATATCCTCAAGTTTTGTGGAAAAGCATAGCATACCTACAGTACTACTAAAAGCACCCCTATTAACTCGAACGCCCGGAGGTGACATCAAGTGTCAGCTGGGATGCCCCTGGGTAAGGATCATTTTAAGTGGGGTAGAGTTCCTAGCGGACCTGGTAGTACTGAAGTCCAAGGGAATAGATGTGATCCTTGGGATGGATTGGTTAAGACAACACCATGGCCTTATAAGTTGCGCCAATAAAGTAGTGCAGCTAACCAACCCAGACAGAATACAAGTGACCTGCCACACCCGAGAACACAGGCCAGACATAATGGTTTTCAACATGGAAGCCAAGTCCATAGAGGATGTCCCAGTAGTGCGAGAGTTTGCAGATGTGTTCCCCGAAGAACTCCCCGGAATGCCACCAGATAGGGATATAGAGTTCGTCATCGACCTTATTCTCGGAACCTCTCCCATAGCCAAGAGACCCTATAGGATGGCAGCCCCTGAGTTGGCAGAATTGAAAAAGCAGCTAGGAGAACTCCAGCGAAGTGGGTTCATCAGACCAAGCTCATCACCATGGGGAGCCCCAGTGCTTTTCGTGGAAAAGAAGGATAAGAGCATGAGGATGTGTGTGGACTATCACTCGCTGAACGTAGTCACTATCAAAAACAAGTACCCTCTCCCCAGAATAGATGACCTATTCGACCAGCTGAAACGAGCCAAGTATTTTTTGAAGGTGGATCTAAGGTCAGGGTACCACCAACTCAAGATTAGGGAAAGCGACATCCCCAAGACCGCCTTTGTCACCCGTTACGGGTAGTATGAGTTCACAGTGATGTCCTTTGGACTCACCAACGCACCAGCATATTTTATGAACCTCATGAATAAGGTGTTCATGGAAGAGCTGAAGTTTGTCGTAGTATTCATTGACGACATACTTGTTTACTCCAAGAGTGTGGAGGAACATGAGCAGCATCTTCGAGTAGTGCTGGGGAAATTGAGGGCACACATGCTGTACGCTAAATTCAGCAAGTGTGAGTTCTGGCTGGAGAAAATATCTTTCGTTGGGCATATTCTGACTGCGGAAGTAGCAGTAGACCTTGAGAAAGTTGAAACAGTCTCCAACTGGCAACAACCGACCAATGTGAGCGAAATCAGAAGCTTCCTTGGTTTAGCAGGGTACTATCGGAGGTTCATTGAAGGATTTTCCAAGATTGCCCGACCCATGATGGAGTTGCTTAAGAAGGAGAAGAAGTTCAACTGGACCGAGTCGTGCAAAAGAAGTTTCCAGGAGTTGAAGAGAAGATTGACCACAGCCCCAGTGCTGACCCTGCCAAACATTCAACGGGATTTTGTCGTGTATTGCGACGCGTCCTGACAAGGGTTGGGATGTGTTCTCATGCAAGTTGGGAAAGTAGTGGCATATGCTTCCCGCCAGCTCAAACCCCACGAGTAGAATTATCCTACCCATGACTTGGAGTTTGCAGCCGTAGTGCATGCCCTTAAAATTTGGAGACATTACCTGATTGGGAATAAGTGCGAGATCTATACCGACCACAAGAGCCTAAAGTACATCTTCACCCAACCCGACCTGAACCTAATACAAAGAAGGTGGCTAGAGTTAGTCAAAGATTATAACCTTGAGATTCACTACCACCCAGGGAAAGCCAATGTAGCAGCAGATGCCCTAAGCCAAAAATCCTACGAGAAGGCAGCACCCAAGACTACCTAGTTGCAAGAGGAAATGGCGCGACTCAACGTGCACATTGTCCCCCAAGGCTACGTCCGCCAACTGAGTGTTCAGCCTACCCTAGAGGAGAAGATCCGGAAGGCCCAAGAGACTGATGAAAAATCCGCAAACACACGGGAGAGAATAAGGCCCCAGACTTTAGAGTGGATGATCAAGGCACACTGTGGTATAAGAATAGGATATGCGTGCCTGAAGGTGGAGATTTCCGACAGACCATCATGGATGAGGCCCACAACTCGGCATATTCCATTCACCCGGGATCCACCAAGATGTATATGGACTTAAAACAGAAATATTGGTGGAATGGAATGAAAGCAGACATTGCCCGGTTCGTCGCCCACTGTGATACTTATCAAAGGATTAAAGCTGAGCACCAGAAACCCGCAGGACTGTTGCAGCCCTTACCAATCCCGATATGGAAATGGGACGAAATAGGCATAGACTTTGTAGTAGGTTTGCCAAAGGCTCAGAAAGGACATGATTCCATATGGGTGATAGTGGACTGACTCACTAAAGTCGCTCACTTTCTACACGTACGGACCACTTATGGAGGAGAGAAGTTGGCAAAACTCTACATAGAGAACATAGTGAAACTGCATGGAGTGCCTAGCAGGATAGTCTTAGATAGAGGGACCCAGTTTACCTCTAGGTTTTGGAAAAGCTTGCATAAAGCCATGGGTACCAAGCTGGATTTCAGCTCAGCGTATCACCCGCAAATGGATGGACAGACCGAGAGGGTAAACCAAATTCTAGAAGACATGTTGAGAGCATGCGTCCTCACCTATGACAAAGACTGGGAGCAGAGTCTACCATATGCAGAATTCTCCTATAATAATGGCTATCAAGCAAGCCTAGGAATGCCACCGTTTGAAGCATTATATGGGAGGAAATGTAGGACACCCCTAATGTGGTCAGAAGTGGGAGAACGTGCCCTGGTTGGGCCCGCACTTATAAAGGAAGCCGAAGAGCGAGTAGCCGACATCCGAGAAAAGTTGAAAGTCGCCCAATCCCGACAGAAGAGCTATGTAGACAAGAAGAGGCGAGAAGCAAGCTTCAATCCTGGAGATTTCGCTTACCTCAAGGTTTCACCTATCCGAGGGACTCGGAGATTTCAGGTGCATGGAAAGTTGGCCCCTCGGTACATTGGACCGTATAAGGTACTGAAGAGGGTCGGAGCAGTAGCATACCGATTGGAGCTACCAGAAGAGATGTCCGACATACACCCAGTGTTTCATGTCTCCCAATTACGAAGGTGTTTGAAGGTCCTCGAAGAGAAGCGAGTACCGGTAGAGACCATTGATCTACAGCCAGACCTTAGGTACCAGGAAGTGCCCGTCAGGATTTTGGACACAGTGGTCAAAAGAACAAGAACATCAGAAGTATGGGTGTGCAGAGTTCAATGGAGCAGACACGGAGTAGAAGAAGCCACGTGGGAACGAGAGGATGCGTTGAAGAAAGAATTTCCCCACCTGTTCGAAACCTAACCCAATCTCGAGGGAGAGATTCATTTTAAGTGGGGTAGGTCTGTAACGCCCGCATTTTTTAGCTCCTAATAAATCACCTAATAAATCACGCGTGTTTTCAAAACTTTCCCGCTGAGCTCATTTACCCCCTTTTGAAACCCCGATCGATTCTTTTCCCCTCGGCGCGCGTGCCGCGAATCCCGCTGGCACCGCCCACACCCGGGCCATCACCCACGCGTGCGCCCCAGCACCGCGGTCGGCCACCACGACGGGAATCCCGCACTGCCGCGGTCCCGCCGGCCAGTCCGCCTCACAATCACCACCGTCCCGGAATTGACGCTGGTATCCGAGAAACCCAGAGAAATCCGCAAAAACCCTTCTCCTAATTTTCCTAGAAATTCTCCTAATTTTTCTAAAACTCTTCCCTATTTTCTTTCCCATTTTTTTCTATTTCTTTTCCTCTTCCTATTTCTCTTTTTTGTTCCTTCCTTTTCTCTTTTCTTTTTTATTTTTCTATTCTCCCCTTCCTTTCTTTTCCCTGCCTTCTTCCTCCCTCGGCCGAGCCGCGCCAGGCCGCGACCGCCCCCCCTTCCTTGCGCGACCCCCTGCGTGCCCCCCCCCTCCAAGCCGGCGCCGCCCCTCTCCTCCGGCCGCGCCCCGGCCGGCCAAGCTCGACGGGGCAACACGCCGGGGGCCGCCCCGCGCCCGCGGCGGGCGGCGGCGCCCCCTCTCCCTGACAGACGAAGACCAGGCAGCGAACTGTCACCTCCAAACCGGCCACCATTACTCCCCCGACGGTCTCCCCTCCACGGACACAGCAGCCCTGCACGACGAGTCAACTCACACAGCACCCAATCGACCGAGAATCCCGCCGGCCGGAGTCCACGTCGGAATTTTCCTGAACCTCCATTGCCGGCCATTGGAGCTCCGCGAAGCTCAAAATATCTCCCCGAACCGACCTTCCTGCGCCTATCAAAGGCCTTGCGCGGCTTCCCGTAGCACCCCGCACCTCCACGACCAATCCCCCTCCTTCCCGAGCCCTCCATCGCCACCACCAGCGCCGCCCGTGCCGTCTCGATTGAAGACCGCCCACCACCGTCGATCTCCCTCCACAGTCCGTCCCCGACCAAGGTGAGGAGCGGAATGAGTTGCCCTCGACCTCCTCTTCGTTTTGCCCCACTTCCCGCCCGTCGCCGTGCACCGGGTCGCCGGCGCCCCTCCCCCCTCCACCGGCCGGCCTCCCTGTCTCCTCTGTTCTGTATCCTGAGGGAAGGAAGGAAGAAGATGGTTGTTTTGCCCATACCCCTGCCCTTTTTCCACTTTTCCAAACCGAACCCCCACCCCTCTATTTCCCTCTCTCCCTTCTTTAAAAATCAGACCCTATACTTTAAACTATACCACAAAAACCACCCTGTCCCTTTACAATTATACCCCTGGGCTATTTAGTAAGACCCCCGCTAGGTTTAAATATTATAATTAGGTCCTTTTCTTTTAAAATAAAATACTAACAGGCCCCTAATTAACCCTAAACACCTCCTTTAACCCATCATTTCATGCGCGATTTTAATTCAAATCGTGCCCAAACTTCCTCACACCCGTACCGGGTATACCGCCACCAATCCGTCACCCAAAACCCCCTGCATGATATTTATTTCCCTATTTTATTTAATTACCTTCCTTGAGCTCAGCCGGAGAATTGTGTGTGTCTATATTGATTGCATGCTTGCTTGTGTGTGCGCTATAGCCGACGGAGTGAACGAAGGAGGATACCCCGAGCCGGAGCTTGGAACCGAGTACAGCGAGCAGGAGCCTGAGATCCCGAACGCCGAGCCGGAACTTCCCGAGGACTTCGAAGACGGCAAGTTCAATCTCATCCTTTGATGCATGCTTTGGTCCTAGTTTTAGAAATATAACCCTATACCCGTTTTACAAATTGCACATAGTTTTACTGCAAAACATGGTAGGATAGCCAACCTTGATTGCTATGATTGAACCTTGTTTGGCCAAAATGATTGCTTTAAAAATGTGTGAATGCTTTAAAAATAGGTCTGGGATATTTCGGAAAAAGAGTAAGGAACTGAGTAGACGGGATGGACGTGTGTGTCAGGAGTATGGGTGAGCTCGTACCTGTGTGGTTGAGCGTGTTGGGAGTTGTCCATCTTGTCGATTAAGGACCGGGTTGCGTGACATCTCACCTGACCCAAATCATCGCACAACCACTCGACCGTTGTATGTGGCAACGGCTTAGCATAAACCCCACTAGTTAATTTACTTGCCATATGGTGTGCGGGTGAGCGGCGGGAGACCAAGGAGTAGGGGTACGATCCGAGTGAGGTACGCCCCGTTTATGTGTGATAACCCCTTGGTTGCTCCCGTGATGGCTCGTAGGGTTAGCTAAGGTGGGTAATGGCTTTGATAGGATCCGCACCGGCACTGAGGTGTCCGTGTGACGGTACCCTACTTGTGGGTAAAGTTGTACAACCTCTCGCAGGGTGTCAAACCTATTCGAATAGCCGTGTCCACGGTATTGGACGAGTCACGGTGTGGTCACAAAAACTAGTGTTTGGGTTGGGAAGTTTCTTGGCGTGAGTTATCTTTCGGGTTAAGTGTGTGTCCGTGTGCACCGGGCTCCGTGGACGGGGTGTTCGGTAGTTCCACGGTGGTTTTCTTAACACAACCGAGTCACTTTGGTTATAAAATTGGTTTGCGAAAACCTTTTGAAAATGAACCCCCGCATGAGTGAATGAGTTTGACAATAAACCTTAACCTGTTCCTTGTTATATATCATGTGCATGATCTTCTTATAAGCCCCTCCGTGGGTGGGGTTGAACTTGTTGAGTATGTTTGTGCTCACCCTTGTTTAACTAACTGTTTTTCAGAGGAGGATCCCGATTTCGTTCCCGAATACGTTGAGTAGGTCGCTGCCCTACACCCAACCGTGCCTGTGTACCCAGGGCCTCCACAGAGAGCTTCCATGGTGTGGTACTCTGATGAGGCTTTGGAAGCCTTTGCTATCGTAGTGTGGTCGTTAGCGTTTGTGTTGTTCCTTGTGGCGTTGGCACTTCCGTGCCCTCTGTGTCGCCGTGATGTAAAAGACTGATCCACCTGTTGTAATAAATGTGTTACCAGCCTCCTGGGACTGGTATTTGTGTCACATTTAGTCAACTCTGATGAGGGGACGCTTCACAATTGCAAGGCCCTCATTCTTTCTAGGGTGTTTACTGCAAACCGAGGGCATGGTTGTGACACTTTAAATCTTTGTAGGGTCCTCGGCGCAAAGAACATCTTCAATAGTGTATTCAATGTGTTGAATCTTGTAAATTCTCTAGAAAATCATAGACAACTCAAAAAATTGCAAACTCAATTTTGCTAGACTCCTGGTGAGGAGCACTACAACTCTTGTTATACTCACCTAGGCTGTGTCCAAATATTTTTGGCGTGACAAATAGAAATGTGAAAAACCTAGATCTGGAATATCTCAAAATCCTTAAGTCCTCTATATCTAATTTTTGAATATGTTGTGTGTTATGTCATGGCAAGCTCTTGTACCAAACATTGCACAAAGTTATGTTGTAAATCTTTGTATATGAATTGTTTTCCATTTATGCAGAATCTGTCTAGATCATTTTTGTAGCTAAACATAATTATGTTTTTGTGCCCAACTTCTGCATGTGGTCTTGTTATGTCAAGATACACCTCTGGTGAATTAATCCCAATTTCTAAATGGTCAGAATTATTAATTCTTAATATATGCTTGTTTTCCTTTGTAAATTAATCATGCAAGATCAGTAGTTGTTCTAGGTGTGCTTGCTGCTTTCCTAGGATGGTTTAGGAGCAGAGAACATGTGTGAGGAAGTTTGGAGCGTTTGGATGCTTATTTATTTTTATATGCTTTTATCTTGTTTATGTGATTAACCTTTGTTATTAATTGTTATAATTCTTTTCCTTGCCCTTCCAAGCATGCATGTGTGTTTAATGGCTTAGTATAGGTGTTTTGGTGCATAAGAAACCCTCCCCCTGAATTTTAGTGATTTATTGTTAAAATAAAAGCTTTGGAGGCCTTTATGGGTTTAATGTTTGGATGAATAAGAAAATGTACCTTTTTCCGTATAGCCTTTTAGAAAATGTTGCAAAGCTTATTTAAGATCTAAGAATACACCCTTGCTGTTTAAAGAACTAAATGTAATTAACTACCTTTGTACGCACCTTTATTAGTGAAAAGTGAAGTATTAAATCTTCAAATGAAATAACAATTTATAAAGGAAACATTAATTAAGTGTTTAAATTAAAAGAATAAAACATATATCAATAATAACCTTCATGAAAAGAAATTAATAATTAATTAATTGTTGAGGTGAATATGGCCAACAAGAGTTGGATAAGATAAATAATCTATCAGATCACCTGAATCCGGCATTACATTCTGTGTAGATCTTCCTGACGGTGACTACTCGCTCGTGCCGGAAGCCGAGGAGGGAGAAGTAGAGGCCGCACCGCAAAGACGTGGAAGTACTCGAAGACACCGAGGGGGCTCAGGCTAACATTGCTGACGAAGGCAAGCCCCGGTGCATATAACCCAGTTTTTCAAATTTGATATACAATTATCTATGGATGCTTGTGCATTTAAGTTCAGGAGTTGTATGGAACCTTAGATGCATGATCCCTAGGTACCTGTGTCCTTACTAGTCTAATAGGTCGATAGCTGCTATGCTATAGGACCGTTACAAGTCGAGTGATGATGTCACTCGCGAGAATAGGATCCTAGGTAGGAATCATAAGATATCCTTAAATGACTTACTCCGGTGGTAAGGGCATGGGATGTGGACTCCGGTCCAATGACTATCGTGGTTAAGTGTTTGAACGTACTAAGCACTTGTCGGGAATGGGACCGGTAAGCCTAGTACCTTAATGAGACGGTTAGGGATTTATCTGTCACTACTCTTGGGATGCGTCTCACGGCTAGCTACTGGTGCTGCACGTGTGAGTCTGGTTGCCTCGCGGGGTAGTCCAGATAGCCGGCACCAAAGAGTGTGGCCTTTTATCCCGACCCAAGGATTTTTGGGAACCGTTTGGTGGTTGTCCTCGCGGGGGCATCCCACCGTGTGTTTAGGTCTACCTTGCAAGGTTTGAATCATTCGATTGTCGGCCTCTCACCGTTATCTAAGACTACTTACTCCACTAGCCATGAGATCCCTAATGATGGAACTTGATGAATATCATGCTTGTTTAATTGTATTGTACAACCTTGTTTGAACTAGATTGTCTAATTTAGAAAAGATTAAACCCACTAGAACTTGTGCTAAAATCTTGAAAGTAAGGACATACTCTTTGTTACTTTTCAGCAAAAGAAACCCAGTAACCAAAAACCCTATCATGTCTAGAGTTGGTGAAGTAGTTATCACCGACGGGTAAGTCTTGCTGAGTATTAGTATACTCAGCCTTGCTATAATCTGTTACTCTAGGTAATGCCTTTGGTGATGTGTCGCCCGGAGAGATCCCGCCCGGCTGGGAGCTGGAGTGGGTGGAGGACGACGAATGAAGGCATCATGGCTGGCCTCCCGTGATGTTCTCGCTTTCCGCTTAGTTCAATTCCGCTGTTTTAAAAACTCTGAACCGCGTTGTCATGTCAAAGACTTCGTTTGTAATAATTAAACCCTTCAGGGTGAATTTCTGTTGTTAGTTATGTCGTATCTCTAGACTCGCCTTCGCGTGAGTTTTAATACATATAAGTCGATCCTTGTTGCTATTAAGGTGATTTACAGGGTGTTAACTCGGCGACCAACGATAGGATGATACTTTATTATTGCTTAATGACCAAAGTGGATTGGTTTAGGCAATAGTACGGTATTTTCCTAGGCGGGTTGTCACCGAACGCCTCAAGGTAGGAGGCATTTGGGACTAAAGCACCGGAGACGCCGGTTGTAGAGTCGCCGGCGGCTTCAGCGGCCGACGTGATGAGTACGGCCGCTGGAGTTGGGACGACGGCAGCACCTGAGGTGGACAAGGTCGGGACTAGTGCGCCTCCCACCACCGAGGGTGAGGGCGGTGACCGCGACACCTCTGGCCCGCAGGAGGAGCCGCCGTCGCGAGGCATCTTTGATGAGGGCATGGAGGCGGTGAACGATGAAGACCGGTGTCTCTACGCCGGCACCCCGTGGGAGGCGGAAGTCGTTACTGACCGCGAAGACCTAGAGAGGTTAAAGAGGCAGTGCGCACGATCGGGACCGTGCTGCTGGTGAGGACCTTTGCTGATTTCCTTTGGTTCTTGCTTCAGTTAGATGAATGCCACGAGGTTTTGACGACCTCTGTTGCTCGATGTGCAGTCTCTTGCTGAACGGGCACAAGCGCGGACAGGTCTGCTGCGGGAGGCGGCAAACGCGTATGCAGAGGCCATCGCAGCTCATGAGGTGAAGTTGCAGGCTGAGGTCACGGCAGCGCGCGAGATCCAGTGCGTCAAGGAGGACATGGCGCGCCAGGCACACAAGGACGCGGCCGACCTGCAGTAGAAGTTGGAGGACGCCGAGCGGAAAGACAAGGACGCGGCCTCCGACCTCTAGGCCGTTGTAGAGGGTACGTTCTCATCGCTGCTCTGGGCCGACTCCATGTGCTTTTTGTAAGGTCTTGGTCACGACTCTTCGACCTTGAATTACTGCAGGCGCTCGAGAGACCGAGGACGCCCTCAAGAAAGAGCTGGCCGCGATCAAGAGCCAGTTGACGCTCATCAAGGAGAAGTCCATGGAGACCCGGCGAGGTTAGCATCCTGCTTGTTGTTTGAGAGTCGGCTGATGTGTCGCGGCAGGTTGTGATTCCGATTCCACTTCTTTGTAATGCAAGTCTTGAGAGAGAGCTGAGCGAGCTCAAAGACACCGCTCAGTATGTCATGGACCTCTACGTCCCACAAGAGGAAGGGGCTGAGCCCAAGCCGCTGGTCGACCGGCTTGACGAGGCGAAAGGTCGCATCAAGGGCCTGCTCTTGGACACCACCCACCTTGTGGACCTGTCGGGCCTCATCAGGTGTGAACACATCGTGGCGGCTGCGGGTGAGGTCGTCAATAAGTTCGACTTCAGCACTGACTGAGGAGGTGCTGAAAGGAGCTTTTTAGGCGTGGGTTAGGTCGATAAGTTGTGTAAATAATCTTGCAGCATGAAAAAGCTTCTGCCCATTAAGAGACACATGCATGTTGTAATGAAATGCTTTCGTTATGCAAGTCGAAAGGAACTAGGTCGCAAGATAAACCCTCCGCTCACCCAACTCAGTGGAGGAACGGCTTACCGAGCGGGCGGCCCAGCGTGGGGACTTAGGCACGACCGGCGTGCGGAGGGGGTCGTGGACCCTAGGTATTTTGAACCAGAGACTTAGGAATTTTTATAACGGAAGCAGATGCTAACTGAGCTGTAAGGACTTGAAAGCGTAAAATATTTGCAGAAATCCCTTCAGGTCGTGAGACCCTTAGGTTGGCGAAGCCAAGCCCCCAAGCGTTTCGAGACCTGACCTAAACCAAGCCCCCGAGCACTTCGAGGGGGAAGGGAAAAGAACTTAAAGTAAAAAAGGAAATCGAAACACAAGTCGACAGAGGGATTGCCGAACAGGGGATCTCTTTCTTTATTATATTGAAGTTACAAGTGAGGAGAGTACATAGCTTTATTTTGGTACAGATCTTCCAAGGATAGAAGTGACGTAAATGTTCAATATTCCAGATGTTAGGAACGCCTTGGTCGTCAGCCCACTGGAGGTGGTAGGTCGATGGGCTGACGACTTCCATCACAATGAAGGGGCCTTCCCAAGGGGCAGAGAGCTTGTGCATCCCCTTGGTGCTCTGGATACGACGTAGGACTAGGTCTCCCACGTTGAAGGATCGCTCTCGTACGTTGCGGTCGTGATAGCGCCGCAGTTGCTACTCATACCGCGTGTGCCGCATAAGCGCGGCTACACGATGTTCTTCAGTGTTGTCGAGGTCGACCTTGCGTGTTTCCTCAGCCGTCCCTTCCTCGTAGTGTTGGATGCGCGGAGCATCGAAGGCTACGTCGGTTGGGATGACCGCATATGATCCGTACATCAGGAAGAACGACGAGTATCCCATGACCGAGCTGACCTGGGTTCGGAGACCCCAGATGACGTGAGGTAGCTCTGCATGCCACCTGGTCGCGTACTGCGAAGCATCGTCAAAGATGCGGTCTTTGACGGCTTGGAGCACCATGCCATTTGCTCGCTCGACCTGGCTGTTGCACCATGGGTGGGCCACCGACGAGTAGTAGAAGTCGATGAGGCTGTCCTGGCAAAAGTCCCAAAAGTCCGACCCTATAAAGACCTTACCCAGGTCGGTGACGATCCTGTTGGTACCCCAAACCGATGGGTGATGTCTTCGATGAACTTCGTGGCCTCTTTCAACGTGACTGTAGCAATGGCGCAGACCTCAATCCACTTGGTGAATTTGTCCACCGCCACCAGGATATGCTTGTAGCCGCCAGGGGCCGTCTTGAATGGTCCCACCGAGTCAAGGACCCAAATGGCAAAGGGCCAGGATGGTGGAATTGTCCTCAGATCTTGAGCCGGGATGTGGTGCTGCTTGGCGAAGAACTGGCAGCCCTTGCACCGCTGAACCAAGTCTTGAGCGTTGGCCATGGTGGTAGGCCAGTAAAAGCTCGACCTGTAGGCTTTCCCCACCAGGTTTGCGGAGGCTGCGTGGTTGCCGCATTCCCCGCTGTGGATTTCCTACAGGAGCTCAAGACCTCCGGTACAGCTTAGTGCCGATGACGATGTAGTTGGCTGCACGTCTGACGATCTTTTCTCACTCGACCTTGTCTTCAGGGACGCGCTTCTCCACGATGTAGGCGATGAAGTCGAGACGCCAGTCAACTTTGTCCTCTACCATAAGGACGTCACGGCTATGGTACGTCATTGGGCGATGTCTCAGGGTCACTGAGGAGTCTGATCGATGGCTTGCACAGGTCTTGGACAAATACGCCAGCCGGGACTAGCGCGCAGTTGGACCCCAGCTTGGAGAGTACGTCGGCCGCCACTTGGTTGTCACGGGAGACGTGGTGGAACTCTAGACCCTCGAAGTGATCCTCGAGCTTGCGCATCTTGGCGTGGTAGGCGTTCATTGTCTCCTTCTTAACGTCGCATGCCTTGTTGACCTGATCGATGACGACCTTGGAGTCGCCTTACACAATAAGTCGCTTGATTCTGAGGGAAACAGCGATGCGCTGCCCATGGATCAGGGCCTCGTATTCAGCACCGTTGTTGGATGCCTTGTAATGGATCTGCAAGACGTACTTCAGGTGATCGCCCTAGGGCAAGAGGAAGAGGACGCCTGTGCCTGCCCTTCGAGGTTCAGGGAACCGTCGAAGTACATCTTCTAGTGCTTTGGCTTCTCCGCCGGTGGAGGCTGCTAGGTCTCCGTCCACTCGGAGACAAAATCGGCGAGGATCTGGGACTTGATGACCTGCCGTGGGCAGAACTCGAGGTCAAATTCGGCCAGCTCGACCGACCACTTGACGATACGCCCCATGGTGTTGCGACTATGCATGATTTCTCTGAGGGGGAAACTGGAGACGACCTTGATCTTGTGCGACTGGAAGTAATGACGCAGCTTGCGTGACATGATGAGAATAGCGTATAACAGCTTCTGAGGTTGCGAGTACCTGACCTTGCTGTCAGATAACACCTCACTGATGTAGTAGACAGGTCACTAGACGGGGTACTGGTGGCCCTCTTTAGGTTGCTCGGCTACCAACACCGCACTGACCACCTGGGTGGACGCGGAGATGTAGAGCAGCAAGGTCTCCTTGGGCGTCGGGGGTACCATGACTGGGGGTGACGTGAGGAAGGTCTTCAGCTCCTCGAGCGCCAGGTCCGCCTCGTCTGTCCACTGGAACTTGTTGGACTTTTTTTAGGATCTTGAAGAAGGGCAGGCCTTTCTCTCCAAGTTTACTGATAAAGCGACCTAGGGCCGCCATCATTCTGGTAAGCTTCATGACGTCTTTCTTTCTAGTAGGTCGGTTCGTCCTGCGGATGGCGTCGACCTTGGTAGGGTTTTCCTCGATGCCGCGGTGGCTGACCATGAAGCCTAGAAGCTTGCCAGAAGGAACAGTGAAGATGCACTTCTCCGGGTTGAGCTTCCAGCGGTAGACCCGGAGGTTAGCGAAGGTCTCGGCGAGGTCGGCGATGAGGTTATCTTCAATTGTCGTCTTGACAACTACTTCTTCGACATAAGCCTCGACATTCTTGCCAATATGAGACCCTAAGCACTTCTAGATGGCCTTCTGGTAGGTCGCTCCAGCATTCTTGAGGCCGAAAGTCATTGTCGTGTAGCAGTAGATGCTGTGCGGCGTTATGAACGCTGTCTTGTCCTGGTCAGAGACCTTCAAGGCTACCTGGTGGTAGCCCGAGTAGTAGTTGAGGAAGCACAACAGGGTGCTCCCCGCGGTAGAGTCAACAACCTGGTCGATGCGTGGAAGAGGGAAGGGGTCTTTAGGGCAGCGACAATTGAGGTCGGTGTAGTCGATACACATTCTCCATTGGTCGGTTTTCTTGGATACAAGCACTGGGTTGGCGAGCCAAACCGGGTTTTTACATTCACAGATGAATCCGGCAGCTAAGAGCTTCAAAACCTCTACCCTAATGACCTCCTTGTGATCCTTCGCAAAGCGGCGCAGCTTCTGCTTGACATGCTTGGCCGTCATGGTTACATCCAAGGAGTGCTCAGCCAGTTCCCTAGGTACACCTAGCATATCTGATAGGGTCCATGCGAATATGTCAGCATTGTCCCAGAGGAAACTAGTGAGTGCGAGTTCCTATTTCTCCCTGAGGTCGTCATCGATGACCACCGTCTTGGCTGGGTCGGCAAGGCCGAGGCGGACCTTCTTCGTCGATGGCATGGCGTTGAGGGCGGCCTCGGTGCACTTTTGCTCCGGGATGGTCAGGTCAGACTGGTCGACCTTCATGGCTTCAGCCACCATGACAGCTGAGGCACTGAAGCAGGCGTTCGTCGTGGCGATCTCCAGGGTCGCGTTGTCGCACTTGAACGAGATGAGCAGGTCACCGTAGACTGTAAGGACTCCATTGGAAGCTGGCATCTTCAGCACTAGGTAGGTGTAGTGCGGGATGGCCATGAATCTGGCCAGCATGGGACGACCTAGGATGGCGTGATAGGATGACTTGAAGTCAGCAACCTCGAAACTGAGGTACTCTGTGCGGAAGTTTTCCTCCGTGCTAAACGTGACCGGGAGGGATACCCGACCCATGGGGTAGGCCGCCTTGCCAGGCACAATGCCGAAGAAAGGCTCATCGCACTCCGTAAGCCTCTTGAAGTCGAAGTCCATCTTCTTCAGGGTGTCGACGAAGATGATGTTGAGCCCACTCCCGTCGTCGATGAGGGTTTGAGCGAGCAGGGCGCCCTCGATGTTGGGCTCGACGACCAGCGGGTATGACCCGGGGTCCGAGATGTGGACCCAGTGATCAGCCCTGGAGAAGGTAATTGGTTGCTCCGACCAACGCTGGGGCTGCGATGGCTTGGTGTCGATGAGCTGGACCTCGCAGCTGTCCTTCTGGTACCTCCTCCTGCTCGTGTGTTGACGCAAAATCGGCACCTCACGCCAAGCACACAGCAAGCCGAAAGGAGCTGGCTTAACACGCGTGATGAATCCTGAAAGCGTGCCAGTCAATTTTCCTAAAATTGACAAAGGAAATAAAATAGTTAGATAAAAACTTGGAACTTGCCGGGTGGTACCAGACAGTTCCATATCTATTAGCAGTTCAAATAGCATTCGGGAGCTGTTAAACATGAAAACATGAAAAAGCCGAATGGATGATGTAAGCATGACGATAGATCAGTCTTTGTTTAAATAATGTTGCTTGCACAAGATCATGACCGATCCTCGAGGATAAATAACAATTAAAACAGATAAAGTAAAAGCATGACTATAAATATGAAATAAACAAACATGCATAGGCCAAAAGCACTAGTCTACCGCATGTCTAGGTACTTTCAAACCCGTCGAGCATGACACCAAACAAGTTAATCCACCGCATGATACAACTTGTTTGAAATCACACCACCAACCACAAAGAGATTAATCCACCGCATGATACAATCTAAATATGGAAGGCTAAAAGCATGCATTATCTAAAACAAACTTACAAGCACGTTTTACTCATGAAAGCATAACCGAATACAGATTCTATGACAAAATTAATCGGGTTCCGTGGAGAAAGAACAAACATTGCCAAAGATGACAAACCTATCAGATTGAATCGAAATATAATCCACCAGATGATTAGCTCTAAAACAACCCAAAAACCTGCATCTACCGCGTGATACCCGGTTCTTCCAAGATTCACACAAAATTAGCAAGCTTGAACCCACAACACGTGACAACTTAGATTAATTCGGGTTCGGCTATTAAAGAACATGTGATCCACGTGTCGTATTAAGCCAAAGATATGAACGTGTACATAAGGATCACCGAACAAGATAAAGCCAATTCAAACCAATCTAAATTGGGCAAAAGAGTGTTACATGAATTTAAACATAAAGTAAAAATTCAAAGCAACACGAGATAACTTAATGAATCTATTAGATCTTGCCAAATCTAATAGAGCCGATAACTAGCTCCAAGCTAGATCTTAGCCTACCGCATGCCTCATGATCTGACAAGAAACCCTCTTGAACCAAGCTTAAATCCATCGCATGATACTAAGCAAGGTAACAAGACTTCTTGCATCATGGTCTAAATCCACCGCATGATACTAGACATGATACAAGGTTGCTGGTACCTACGGAGGTCGACGGATCGATGAATCCCCTCGAAGAACTCGACGACACGACTAAAGGACTCGAGAATTTGGCGTAAAGCCGGTTTGTTGTAAAATTGTTCGATACCTATTACATACATCAAGGGTTTATTATTTATACCCTTGTCCTAATACGACTCCTGGTCGACCACGAGTACAACATTAAATGTCTAAATTAATGCTCCGACGCCAATGTCCGTCTCGTATACGCCATCAACTCGTTCTCTCCTTGCACCGCGCCACGTCACCACGCATTCCCGAAAACTTCCATTTTAAAAGCGCAAACAGCTCTTCTGCCGAACGAATGGCGCACTGCCGACCGCAAGCGACCTTTACCGATTCTTTTGAGGAGATTTTTCCCAGCTGAATGGTATTCATCACCAAGCTCGGCCCACAAGTCAGCCTTTCTCCTGTACCATTTTTTGGTGTTAACATATGCCCCTTCAATTACGGGATAAAAGTGATTTTATTCCAGAATTGACCATAAATGCCCAACGTCTTCAAGTCAAATCTGTTCAACACCATTTTCTCCTGCTGTAATCTGTTGGAGTCTCCGCTCAGATCCAACCCTAGGTCATCAACCTCCAAGCTCAAACCTTCAATGGCGGACCAAGCTATCCAGGTAAACTCCATCCCTTTAAGGTTCATTCGGTGTTATCTTCCCGATTCCCATCTTAGATTTCCTTTTTCCGCCTTTTCTTGATAGGAGCTGTCCAATGGAATCCGGCCCCTGCGCCGGCTACGAATCCGGCTTTGCCGGACGACTCTTCGGAGTCGAACAACTACTCCCCCGTGCCCTACGGGGAACATGACGCCCTCCGCTTCAAGGCGGAGCTCGAAGAAACCCAGCGCGAGCTGGAAGACGTCTCCAAGAAGGCTGTAATCGCCGAGCTTGAATGGGAAGACCAGCGCAAAATAGTTGCTGGCAACCATCGACGGTATATCCCTTATATTTGATCTCCAATCCAATCCAACTTTTGATACTAACCATCATTGCCTCGCAACTTTGCAGCCCGCGACGCTGAGCTTGACCAGCTGAAAATGCTGGTGAAGCAATTGGCTGACAACGTGAACGCCGCCGGGACACACCGGCGGACCGGCTCGCCACGGTAGACGATCGCGTGGACGAGGTGGCTGTTCACGGCATCCGCCTCGGCACCACCCCGGGTTTGGCCGCCATGGCGACGTACACCGGCGTCGACTACTCCATACAGCCACGCGGCTTCCAGGGCGGCGCACCCGAAGACATTGACGAGATCGAAGTCATCTTGGAGCGCCTTGATGGCCACGGCGATGCCATTGCCAAAATCACCCATCCCCAGTCCGTGTTAAACAGGCTTTTCGATTAGATTGTACTAGGGATGCTTGATTTTCGGAAACAAATAAAGAATTTTAATTTCCAAGCTTGTATTGTGATGATTCCTTTCTGCTTGTAGATGCGAACTTCACTGTTTTCAAACGAATTCGGGAACTTTACTCAAGCCGAATACGCGAAAACAACTGCCCCTTGATGCATGTAACGCCCGCGTTTTTAGCACCGAATAAATCACCTAATAAATCGTGCGTATTTTCAAAACTGTCCAGCCGAGCTCAATTACCCCCTTGAAACCCTAGTCACTGTCCCTCTCTCTCACCCCGGCGCGCGTGCCGCGAATCCCGCCGGCACCGCCCGCACTCGCGCCGCACCCACACGTGCCTTCCCAACGCCGCGGCCGGCCACCGTGCCGGAATCCCGCGCACGCCGCGGTCCCGCCGCCGGTCCGCCTCGCCATCGCCGCCGTCCCGAAAACCACGCCGACGCCTCGAAAATCGTAAAATCGTAAAATCCCGCAAAAACCCTTCCCCTATTTTCCTAACAATTTCCCCAAATTTTCTAAACCTTTTCCTCTATTTCTTTTCCTTTCTTTTTCCCATTTTTCTTTCCTTTTCCTTCCTTTTCTTTCTTTCCTTTCTTTTCCTTCCCTTTTTCCTTTTTCCTCTTTTCTTTTTTCCCTTTCCCTTTCTTTCTTCTCTCTTCCTTCCTTTCTCCCTCCTCCCGCAACCAGCCACGCCGCGCCTGGCGCTGTTGACCGGCCGCTGCCGGCCGGGGGGCCGCGCGCCCGCCCCGCCCCGGCCGCACGGGCCCGCGTGACCGCGCCCGATCACGCCGCCCACCCCAAGCACGCCACCACGCCGCCTCGCCGCCGAGGCCATCAATGCGCCGCCCGAGCCATCACGTCCGCCGCCCACCCGCCACCGCACGCGACGACCGGCTCGCCGCCCTCTCGCCCGTCGGTACTATCCACCGCGCCGCAACCCCTCCCCTGCACGAGTTGACCCACCAGGCCGATAGGTCACCTCACCGGAGCCGTCGCAGCAATCGAGGCCGGCCGCCGCGGCCCATCCTGCCGTAGCCGGTGTAGAGGTCACCGGCGAGATATTTCGCCAGAAACCGACCTACGGCGCCTATATAAGGCCAGCACCACCCCCCCTCGCTGCACCACACCGCAATCGAGCATCCACAAGTCATCCCAAACTCCACCGCGCCGTCGCCCCTAGCACCGCCGCCTCCCTCTGTCCGCCGCCGCCAATCCACCTCCTCGCGCCGTCCTAGCCAAAGGTGAGCTCGGGGGTGAGAAGCCCTCGCCCTCCGCCTCCTTTTCCCCCTTCCCCCGGCCGCCGTCGGCACCGGAGGCCGCCGCCCGCCGCCGGACCCGTGGGGCGTCCGGCCTCCCCCCCCCCCCTGTACGGATCGGGGAGGAAGAAGGGGCGGTTTTGCCAAAAACCCCCCTAGCCTTCCTCCTCCCCCCCCACCGAGCCCCTTTTCCTATTCTCTCTTGTTCTTTCCAAAATAGCCCCTAGGATAATAAATAATTAGAGGATAAGTACTGCTAACCCTAAAACAACTTACAATCAGGCCCTAACCAAGTTTATGTTATTATAATCACCCCTTTTTACCATTAGTAGAAATTACTAATAGGTCCTTAATCCCTATAACCCCACTTTAACCCAACATTTCATGCACGATTTTATTTCCGATTAAATCCAAATTTCACCACACCCCTCCCAGTAGTACCCCCGCCGAACCAACCCCCTCCCTAGGACTTATATATACCCCCTCTCCGCTTATTTTCCCTCCTCGAGCTCGGCCGGAAATATGTGTGTTAATATTGCTTGCTTGCCTGTGTGTGCGCTATAGCCGACGGAGTAGACGGAGGAAGGTACCCCGAGCCGGAGATCAAAGCCGACTACTGCGAGCAGGAGCCCGAAGTCCCGAACGCCGAGCCGGCACTCCCCGAAGACTTCGAAGACGGCAAGTTCACCCTCATCCCTTGATGCATGTTTCTGTCCTAGTTTTATAAATATACCCTATACCCGTTTTATAAATTGCATATTGTTTTACTGCAAAACATGGTAGGATAGCCACCCTTGATTGCCATGATTGAACCTTGTTTTGGCCTGAATGTTTGCTTTAAAATGTGTGAGTGCTTTCAAAATGTGTGAGTGCTTTAAAAACAAAAGGGGATATGTTTGGAAAATGAGTAAAGAACTCGGGTAGACGGGATGGACGTGTGTGTCGGAGTGTGGGTGAGCTCGTACCGTGTGGTTGAGCGTGTTGGGAGTTGTCCATCTTGTCGGTTAAGGACCGGGTTGCGTGACATCTCACCTGACCCAAATCATCGTACAACCACTCGACCGTTGTATGTGGCAACGGCTTAGCATAAACCCCACTAGTTAATCTACTTGCCATCCGGTGTGCGGGTGAGCGGCGGGGAGACCAAGGAGTAGGGGTACGCTCGTGTGAGGTACGCCCCGGTTATGTGGGATAACCCCTTGGGTGCTTCCGTGGTGGCTCGTAGCATTAGCTAAGGTGGGTAATGGCTTTGATAGGATCCGTACCGCACCGAGGTGTCCGTGTGACGCGCACCCTACTTGTGGGTAAAGATGTACAACCTCTCCGCAGTGTCAAACCTATTCGAATAGCCGTGTCCACGGTATTGGACGAGTCACGGTGTGGTCACAAAAACTAGTGTTTGGGATGGGATGTTTTCGGCGTGAGTTGTTTTCCCGTGAAGTGTGTGGTCGTGTGCTCGGGCTACGACGGACGGGAAGTCTGGTAGTTCCACATTGATCTTTCTAAAACAGTTGAGTCACTTTGGTTATGAAAGTGTTTGCGAAAACCTTTTTGAAATGAACCCCTGCATGAGTAAGTTTGCAAAATGAACCTTAACCTGATCCTTGTTATACCTTATGCATGATTCTACTTATAAGCCCCTCCGTGGGTGGGGTTAGATTTGCTGAGTACGTATGTGCTCACCCTTGTTTTACTAACTATTTTACAGAGGAGGATCCCGATTACATTCCCGAAGACGTTGAGTAGGTCGCTACCCTACACCCAACCGTGCCTGTGTGCCCAGGGTCCCTACCGAAAGCTTCCATGGTGTGGTACTCTGAGGAGGCTATGGAAGCCTTTGCTATCGTAGTTTGGTTGTTAGCGTTTGTGTTGTTCCTTGTAGCGTTGGCACTACCGTGCCCTCTGTGTCGCCGAGATGTAAAAGATCGATTCCACCTCGTTTTAATAAATGTGTTACCAGCCTCCTAGGACCGGTATTTGTGTCACATTTAGTCACCTCGGATGAGGGGGCGCTTCGGTGGTATCGCAGCCGCAGTTGGCCTTAGGACACGACCCCTAGGATACGAGACCTCCTCCGGCCCTCTCTAACCTTTCCTTTTCTAAGCTCACCTTTTCCCAAATCCTTACCTTGATTCTTTTCTCGTTTCCGGATGGCTAACCCCGAATGGAACGGAGGAATCGCCCCGTCCACCTCGGCCTCCCTAACCTCGTTGCTACTCGGCCCTAGAGCGCGTCGGAGTAAGGGATCCGCCAGAGTTCGTCTACCGGGAGTACGAACGCTACGGCACCCCTCGGTGTAAGCTGCTGATCTTTGTGGAAGAAGCACGCTTTACCCCGACATAGAACCTTGGTTCGTCTCCACCACTGGTTTTCGCTTCGCCGACACCTACCCCAAGGCTGCTCGGAAGGCCCTGCGACAGCTACGAGTGGTTTATAGACAGCACCTCCGAAGGACTCCAATGGGATTCTTTCCACCCTCCGGAGGAAGAGGACGCTCATGGATTGATCGCATGAGAGGACTAGAACGAGAAGAAGAAGACTTAGAGGAGGCAGTTTCCCACCTATCCATCTACCTCAGAGGCCTCGACCACCTTTACCAGGAGCAAGCCCAGCAACTGAAGCAACAGATTGACAGAGAAGAATGAGCGGAGCAGAGGATAGAACTAGAAAGGATAAAGACAACCATGGCAGAAGTTGAACTACACAATACGAAGCAAGAGTATCTTAGGGAAAGAGAGCACACTCTGTTAGCCCATAAAGCCCTATGGGATGAACTAAAGGAGCGTAGAAGCAGAGATGAAGGGGCTGGAGTAGAAGAAGATGAACCCGAAGAAACCCACTGGGACAAAGGGACCCAGACTGAAGATGAGATACTGGAGCAAGATCTCCCACTGAAGAAGCGCCGTATCCAGCTAGAGGAAGAAGCACCATGAGGATAAGCCTAGGGTGTTTAGGCTAGAAGCTGAGTCCTAGTAATAATAAGTGTACCCCGAAGAATGTACCCCAACCTTGCTACTAAATAAAGTTATCCATCTCTTGTACCCCACCACAACCTGTTCAACTCTACCTTTGTTTTCGCATGGTGGAAGATGGATGGACCCAAGGCGTGTGCCGGGAGGAGCCCGGTTTTGCTCGCCCTCGCTCATCAACTCCCCCGGAGCGCCTCGGTATCACCGAGCGCCCTAGGTACTACGCGAGAGAGTACGAGCAACTCGGCACTCTTCGCTGTAGAGTGGTCCTCTCCGTCGCTAGAAGCAACCGCCACACCAACATCGAGCCGTGGTGCGTGACCGCCACAGGGTTTCGACACCGAGACACCTATCCTTTGGCCCTCAGAAAAGCCCTCCGCTACCTGTGCCGAATCTACGAAGAACACCTCATCCCCACACCAATGAGGTACTTCCCTCCCGCCATCGTAACCCCGCTTTGGCAGTGCCCGCATGAGAAACCCGGAACGACGCCGCCACCAAGAAGACCCGCCGTACCACGTAGTCGCCTACCTTGTCTCCCTGGATAAGCTCTTTCATGACCAGGCCGTACACTTGAGGGAACAAATCGGTCGGGCCGAGCAAGCGAAATCACAGCAAGGATGCACCAAGTCCGAGTGGCTCAAGCCGAAGCAAGGACCGCGGCCGCCATAAGCAGATGAAGTCGTTGCCCGGAAAGCCTCAGGAGAATCCAGGACCAGTGCATGCAAGAATGGACCAACGGCGGGACACCCGTTCCAGCCATTGGAGAAGCTCAAGTCTCGCCGGGGACACCCTTTGTAGGATGGGGAGGAACTATCGAAGTCCCGCCAGCACCACAAGCAGTAACCGAACCCCCAACAATGACCCCCCGAAGCCCCGGCACGGCCCTCGGAAAAACGGAAACCCCGAAGGCGGAAATGATGACGAGCTGCTCATTCCGCTGGAAGAACACTCGACCCCGGAAGATGGCTTTCCTCGCGAGTAGCGTGCCCCAAGACCCAGGGAATGAAGCCGTACTGGTCCAAGTCGCGCCCTTAGTCCTTAGTCGTGTAGTGTGTCCGTGTAGTCGGGATGTAACCTCCTCGCTGGTTTATAATAAAAACTTGTTTGTGCTTGCTTGTTTGCTATGTGCTTGTTGTGTGCTTACCGGCAGAAGTAGACCCTGCCTTTTCAAAAAGAAATCCGATATAATCCACTTAAACATCACATAAAAATAGATCTCTTAGAAAACCCGCTTCTTTACGATGGTTTCCGGGCGCCTGTCGGGACCCACCGATCGGACGCCGAAGGATCGCAAGCCGACGGAGGGAGCGTCTCCACGACCAGGAAGTTAACCAAAATGAAGATGGAGGAGAGAACGTGGTCCTGCCACCGCCAACCCCCTCCCGTTGACTTGGCACAAGTCTTAGCCAACCAGACGGTCCTGATGGAGGCTATTTTCAACGCCGTCAACCGCCCGAGACCTCGAGTTTTGGGCATGAACGAGAAGCTGATTGAGTTCCTCAGGACTAAGCCACCCACCTTTGGCGGGTCGGTGAATCCATTGGATGCTGACGATTGGCTGAGAGCCATTCTGAGAGAGCTAGAGCCCTTCAACTGTGAGGACCGCGACAAGGCTCTCTCGGCAGCTCACCGGCCCCACCGGACGCCCCTAGCCTCGGTGGGACAATTATCGCACAAGCAGCCAAGGATCCCTCCGCCATCACATGGGATGAATTCGTGGAGGATTTCCGTCGCTACCACATTCGGAGGCCACACCGAAGCGGAAGGCGGACGAGTTTCGCGAACTCCGCCAAGGCAACATGTCCGTGGAGGAATACACGTACCGCTCATAGAGCCGGCACGCTATGCCCCCGAGGAAGTGGATAAAGATTCCAAAAAGCAAGAAATGTTCAAGAAGGGGCTGACTCCGGAACTGAGGACACTGCTGACTCCTCAGATCTACCCGACTTTAACACCCTCTTGAACATGGCAATACTCACGGAGAGAGCAAGGGCCGAAGAGAAGAAGGAAAACAAGCGCAAGTTCATGGAACACAAGGCCAAGCAAGAAGAGCGGTCCCGGAGGCCAAGAAACTTTGGACACCCCATGTCCAGGTTCCAAGCTCCCATATAGTACGAACCCAATCCCAAGCCACAAGCTCGCAAGCCCCCGCAACCCGCTTCAAGCCCTACAACAACCAGAGTGCCATGAAGCCCCCACAGAACAACACCAGCCCGTATCACCGCCAACAACAACAACAGCTCCCGAGTGTGTTTCAACTGCCGAGAACCGGGCACTTCATCGCCAACTGCCCGTATGCCAAAAAGCCAACCACCACCACCTACTCCAACTCGGTAAACGGGCCAAGGCCACTAGTGTCTGGAGCCAACCGCCTGCCGGTGCGCAAGCAACAATAACTTCGGCAACAACAACAGCAACCAGCAGATGAGGCAGCCCCAGCAGTCGTATGGACGCGCCCGGGTCAATCACATCAATGCGCAGGAGGCACAGGAAGCACAAGGCGTAGTACTCGGTGAGTTCCTCCGGTCGCCTCGCTTTGGCTACCATACTATTCGATTCGGGAGCATCGCACTCATTCATATCCTCAAGCTTTGTGAAAAAGCATAGCATACCCACGGTACTACTAAAAGCACCCCTATTAACTCGAACACCGGAGGTGACATTAAGTGTCAACCGGGATGCCCCCGGTAAGGATTATTTTAAGTGGGGTAGAGTTCCTAGCGTACCCGGTAGTACCGAAGTCCAAGGGGATAGATGTGATCCTTGGGATGGACTGGTTAAGCCAACACCATGGCCTCATAAGTTGCGCCGATAAAGTAGTGCACCTGACCAACCCAGACGGGATACAAGTAACCTGCCACACCCGAGGACACTGGCCGGATATAATGGTTTTCAACATAGAAGCCAAGTCCATAGAAGATGTCCTAGTAGTACGAGAATACCCAGATGTGTTCCCCGAAGAACTCCCTGGAATGCCACCGACAGGGACATAGAGTTCGTAATCGACCTTATCCCTGGAACCTCTCCCATAGCCAAGAGACCCTATAGGATGGCAGCTCGGAGTTGGCGAGATGAAGAAGCGGTTAGCGTAACTCCCGGCGAAGTGGGTTCATCGACCGAGCTCATCACCATGGGGAGCCCCGGTGCTTTTCGTGGAGAAGAAGGATAAAAGCATGAGGATGTGCGTGGACTATCGCTCGCCGAACGAGGTCACTATTAAAAACAAGTACCCTCTTCCCGGAATAGATGACCCGTTTGACCAACTGAAGGGAGCCAAGTATTTCTCGAAGGTGGATCTAAGATCAGGGTACCACCAGCTCAAGATTAGGGAAAGTGACATCCCCAAGACCGCCTTTGTCACTCGCTACGGGAAGTATGAGTTCACGGTGATGTCCTTTGGACTAACCAATGCGCCAGCATACTTCATGAACCTCATGAATAAGGTGTTCATGGAAGAGCTGGACAAGTTTGTCGTAGTCTTCATTGACGACATACTTGTTTACTCCAAGAGCGTGGAGGAACATGAACAACATCTTCGAGTAGTGCTGGGAAAATTTAGGGCACACAAGCTATACGCCAAGTTCACCAAGTGTGAATTTTGGCTAGAGAAAATATCCTTCCTTGGGCATATTCTGACTGCAGAAGGAGTAGCTGTAGACCCCGGGAAAGTTGAGACAGTTTCCAACCGGCGAAAGAACCGACCAACGTGAGCGAGATCAGGAGTTTCCTAGGTTTAGCAGGGTACTACCGGAGATTTATCGAGGGATTCTCCAATATCGCCCGCCCATGACGGAGCCGCTCAAGAAGGAGAAGAAGTTCAACCGGACCGAGGCCTCGTGAGAGAAGTTTCCAAGAGTTGAAGAAGAGGTTGACCACGCCCCCGCGTCGATCCCGCCGGACATTCAACGGGACTTTGTCGTGTATTGCGACGCCTCCCGACAAGGGTTGGGATGTGTTCTCATGCAAGATGGGAAGGTAGTGGCATATGCTTCCCGTCAGCTCAAACCCCATGAGCAGAATTATCCCACCCATGATCTGGAATTTGCAGCCGTAGTGCATGCCCTGAAGATCTGGAGACACTATCTGATTGGGAACAAGTGTGAAATCTACACAGACCACAAAAGTCTAAAATACATCTTCACCCAGCCCGACTTGAACCTAAGGCAAAGAAGGTGGCTAGAGCTAGTTAAAGACTATAACCTAGAGATTCACTACCACCCCGGGAAGGCCAATGTAGTAGCAGATGCCCTAAGCCGGAAAACCTACGAGAAGGCAGCCCCCAAGAGTGCCCAGTTGCAAGAGGAAATGGCACAACTCAACGTACACATTGTCCCCCAAGGCTACGTCCGCCAGCTGAGTGTTCAGCCTACCTTAGAAGAGAAGATCCGGAAGGCCCAGGAAACCGACGAGAATCTGATGAAGATCCACAAGCATACCGGAGAGAACAAGGCCCCTGACTTCAGAGTAGATGACCAAGGCACCCTGTGGTACAAAAACAAGATATGCGTGCCTGAAGGCGGAGATTTTCGACAGACCATCATGGATGAGGCACACAACTCGGCATACTCTATTCACCCGGGATCCACCAAGATGTACATGGACTTAAAACAGAAGTATTGGTGGAATGGGATGAAAGCAGATATTGCCCGATTCGTCGCCCACTGTGACACTTGTCAGAGGATCAAAGCCGAACACCAGAAGCCCACAGGACTGTTGCAGCCTCTACCAATCCCGGTATGGAAATGGGACGAGATAGGCATGGATTTCGTAGTAGGGTTGCCAAGAACTCAGAAAGGACATGACTCCATATGGGTGATCGTGGACCGACTCACTAAAGTCGCTCACTTTCTACCCGTACGGACCACTTATGGTGGAGAGAAGTTGGCGAAACTCTACATAGACAATATAGTGAAGCTGCATGGAGTGCCTAGCAGAATAGTCTCGGATAGAGGGACCCGCTTCACCTCTAGGTTCGGGAAAAGCCTGCACAAAGCCATGGGCACCAAGCTAGACTTCAGCTCAGCGTACCACCCGCAGACAGACGGACAGACCGAAAGGGTGAATCAAATTTTGGAAGATATGTTGAGAGCATGCGTCCTCACCTATGGCAAAGATTGGGAGCAGAGCCTGCCATATGCAGAATTTTCTTACAACAACGGCTACCAAGCAAGTCTGGGGATGTCGCCATTCGAAGCACTATACGGGAGAAAATGTAGGACACCCCTGATGTGGTCCGAAGTAGGAGAGCGTGCCCTGGTTGGGCCTGCACTTATAAAGTAAGCCGAAGAGCGAGTAGCCGATATCCGAGAAAAGTTGAGAGCCGCCCAGTCCCGACAGAAGAGCTACGCAGACAAGAAAAGGCGTGAAGCAAGCTTCAATCCGGGAGATTTCGTCTACCTCAAGGTTTCACCCATCCAGGGGACTCGGAGATTTCAAGTACACGGAAAGTTGGCCCCTCGGTACATCGGAACGTATAAAGTGCTAAAGAGAGTCGGAGCAGTGGCATACCGGTTGGAGCTACCCGGAGAAATGTCAGATATACACCCAGTGTTCCACATCTCCCAGCTACGCCGATGTTTGAAGGTTCTTGAAGAGAAGCGAGTACCGGTGGAGACCATCGATCTACGCCGTACCTTAGGTACCGGAAGTGCCCGTCAAGATTTTAGATACAAGGTGGTCAAGCGGACAAGGACGACAGAACTACGGGTGTGCAGAGTCCAATGGAGCAGACACGGGGTGGAAGAAGCTACGTGGGAGCGAGAGGACGCATTGAAGGAGTTTCCCCACCTATTCGAAACCTAGCCGAATCTCGAGGACGAGATTCATTTTAAGTGGGGTAGGTTTGTAACTCCTGCGCTTTTAGCACCGAATAAATCACCTAATAAATCGTTCGTATTTTCAAAACTGTCCAGTTGAGCTCAATTACCCCCTTCAAACCCTAGTCACTGTCCCTCCCCCTCACCCCGGCGCGCGTGCCGCGAATCCCGCCGGCACCGCCCGCACTCGGCCAGCACCCACGCGTGCCTTCCCAACGCCGCGGTCGGCCACCGTGCCGGGAATCCCGCGCACGCCGCGATCCCGCCGGCCGGTTCGCCTCGCCATCACCACCGTCCCGAAAACCACGCCGACGCCCCGAAAATCGTAAAATCCCGCAAAAACCCTTCCCCTATTTTCCTAACAACTTCCCCAAATTTTCTAAACCTTTTCCTCTATTTCTTTTCCTTTCTTTTCCCATTTTTCTTTCCTTTTCCTTCCTTTTCTTTCTTTCCTTTCTTTTCCTTCCCTTTTTCCTTTTTCCTCTTTTCTTTTTTCCCTTTCCCTTTCTTTCTTCTCTCTTCCTTCCTTTCTCCCTCCCCTCCCAAAACCGCCCACGTCGCGCCCGGCGCCGTTGACCGGCCGCCCGGCCGGCTGGCCGCGCGCGCCCGTCCCGCCGCACGGCCCGCGTGACCACGCCCGACCACGCCACCCACTCCGCACGCCACCGCGCGAGCTCGCCGCCGAGGCCATCAATGCGCCGCCCGAGCCGCCGCGTCCGCCGCCCACCCGCCACCGCACGCGACGACCGGCTCGCCGCCCTCTCGCCCGTCGGGTCCTATCCACCGCGCCGCAACCCCTCCCCCTGCACGAGTTGACCCACCGACCGGCCGATAGGTCACCTCACCGGAGCCGTCGCAGCAATCGAGGGGCCGGCCGTCGCGGCCCACCCCCGCCGGAGCCGGTGTAAAGGTCGCCGGCGAGATATTTCGCCGGAAACCGACCTACGGCGCCTATATAAGGCCAGCACCCCCCCCTCGCCGCACCACACCGCAATCGAGCATCCACAAGTCTTCCCAAGCTCCACCGCGCCGCCGCCCCTAGCACCGCCGCCTCCCCTCCCGTCCACCGCCGCCGATCCACCTCCTCGCGCCGTCCTAGCCAAAGGTGAGCTCGGGGGTGAGAAGCCCTCGCCCTCCGCCTCCTTTTCCCCCTTCCCCCGGGCCGCGCCGCCTTGGAGGCCGCCGCCCGCCGCCGGACCGGGGGCGTCCGGCCCCCCTCCCCCCTCGTCTGGATCGGGGAGGAAGAAGGGTCGGTTTTGCCAAAAACCCCCTGGCCTTCCTCCTTTTCTCCCCACCGAGCCCCTTTTCCTATTCTCTCTCTCGTTCTTTCCAAAATAGCCCCTAGGATAATAAATAATTAGAAGATAAGTACTGCTAACCCTAAAACAACTTACAATCAGGCCCTAACCAAGTTTATGTTATTATAATCACCTCCTTTTACCATTAGTAGAAATTACTAATAGGTCCTTAATCCCTATAACCCCTCTTTAACCCAACATTTCATGCACGATTTTATTCCCGATTAAATCCAAACTTCACCACACCCTTCCCAGTAGTACCCCCGCCGAACCAACCCCCTCCCTAGGACTTATATATACCCCCTCTCCGCTTATTTTCCCTCCTCGAGCTCGGCCGGTAATATGTGTGCTAATATTGCTTGCTTGCCCATGTGTGCGCTATAGCCGACGGAGTAGACGGAGGAAGGTACCCCGAGCCGGAGATCAAAGCCGACTACCGCGAGCAGAGCCCGAAGTCCCGAACGCCGAGCCGGCACTCCCCGAAGACTTCGAAGACGGCAAGTTCACCCTCATCCTTTGATGCATGTTTCTGTCCTAGTTTTATAAATATACCCTATACCCGTTTTATAAATTGCATATTGTTTTACTGCAAAACATGGTAGGATAGCCACCCTTGATTGCCATGATTGAACCTTGTTTTGGCCTGAATGTTTGCTTTAAAATGTGTGAGTGCTTTCAAAATGTGTGAGTGCTTTAAAAACAAAAGGGGATATGTTTGGAAAATGAGTAAAGAACTGGGTAGACGGGATGGACGTGTGTGTCAGGAGTATGGGTGAGCTCGTACCTGTGTGGTTGAGCGTGTTGGGAGTTGTCCATCTTGTCGGTTAAGGACCGGGTTGCGTGACATCTCACCTGACCCAAATCATCGTACAACCACTCGACCGTTGTATGTGGCAACGGCTTAGCATAAACCCCACTAGTTAATCTACTTGCCATCCGGTGTGCGGGTGAGCGGCGGGAGACCAAGGAGTAGGGGTACGCTCCGTGTGAGGTACGCCCCGGTTATGTGGGATAACCCCCTTGGGTGCTTCCGTGGTGGCTCGTAGCATTAGCTAAGGTGGGTAATGGCTTTGATAGGATCCGTACCGCACCGAGGTGTCCGTGTGACGGTACCTACTTGTGGGTAAAGATGTACAACCTCTCGCAGTGTCAAACCTATTCGAATAGCCGTGTCCACGGTATTGGACGAGTCACGGTGTGGTCACAAAAACTAGTGTTTGGGATGGGATGTTTTCTAGCGTGAGTTGTTTTCCGGTGAAGTGTGTGGCTGTGTGCCTGGGCTACGACGGACGGGAAGTCCGGTAGTTCCACAGTGATCTTCCTAAAACAGTTGAGTCACTTTGGTTATGAAAGTGTTTGCGAAAACCTTTTTGAAATGAACCCCTGCATGAGTAAGTTTGCAAAATGAACCTTAACCTGATCTTTGTTATACCTTATGCATGATTCTGCTTATAAGCCCCTCCGTGGGTGGGGTTGGATTTGCTGAGTACGTATGTGCTCACCCTTGTTTTACTAACTATTTTACAGAGGAGGATCCCGATTACATTCCCGAAGACGTTGAGTAGGTCGCTACCCTACACCCAACCGTGCCTGTGTGCCCAGGGTCCCTACCGAAAGCTTCCATGGTGTGGTACTCTGAGGAGGCTATGGAAGCCTTTGCTATCGTAGTTTGGTTGTTAGCGTTTGTGTTGTTCCTTGTAGCGTTGGCACTACCGTGCCCCTCTCGTGTCGCCGAGATGTAAAAGACTGATTCCACCTGTTGTAATAAATGTGTTACCAGCCTCCTGGGACTGGTATTTGTGTCACATTTAGTCACCTCAGATGAGGGGACGCTTCAACGCAAAATCTGCAGAAAATCCTCAATTCGGGAACCATAGGCACTGTTCAATGAAAACCCTTCGCATTCGGGAAGAAAACTCTACCTTTTGGTATTCCAATAACGTACGCCAACCAGTCATCACTCCCAATGTGCTCTCTCAGTCAATAAAATAGCCCTCTGGGATGCCCTGCAAATCCACTTGCATACTCCTCCATCACTTCACATCTTCTCCTCTCGCTCCAGAGGAGAAAACCTCAAGGCCATGGTGGACAAGGGAAAAGAACCCATCAAAGAGGACAGCACTCCACCAAAGATAGCGTACCATCCGAGAGTGAGTTTTCTTTCAATCCGTTTCTTGCTCTCATTTGCAATCACATGGTTTACCCCTTACTGTTTTCTATAGCCTTGACTTGCTCCCTGAAGAAATCTTTAGGACTGAAGAAGTACCCGAGTACATCCTCTCTGACTCCTCCGAAGAAGAAGAGAACGCCACGCCGGAACAGAGGGCCAACCACCAGCTGCGCCGCCGCATTCGACATCTGGAGCACAACTTGCGGGACATCACCGCTCACTGCAACGCCGAACGCGAACGCCGCATGAGCTTGGAGGCGTTAGTAGGGGGTAAGACTTCCATCTTTATTTGACTCCATGCTCAGGCTCAGATCTTCGCGTTCCAACAACTGTTCTTTTCTCTTAGATGTCTCTGACAGATACGGTAACTTGAAGGCTGCTTGGGACAACCTGATGGAGGCTGCAAGTCATGGTCACCCCCGAAGCTTCCAGGTTGCTGTCATGGTGGTCTTGGAACAATTGAAGAGGGAGGAGCTGAGGAAGCAAAACAAGAAAAATGAATGAAGCATACTTTTGCTTCTTCCTCCAGGCCTTCTGCTTCCCACCCCCTTGTAATCTTGAGTAGCTGGATTGTCAAATAAAAGCCTGTAAGAAACATCTGTAATGTGTAATATTTTTTGTGCTAAGGGCAATACACATCAGCATTGGCCATTTCCTGTTAGGATTTTTTTGTTCTAAAGGCGGCTTCTTTCCTGAACGCCGGCTGTTCCTGTGCATCAGATGTTTGCAATCCTGGTGCTTGTAATCAACGATCAATTTCAACACTAGGATAATATTTCTTCAAATACCTTCCATTTATAGCAGCAGAAAATTCCTCTCCTAGTAAAGTCTTCAATATGTAAGCATTACCAGGCACACATCTGTCTAACCCGAAAAGGTCCTTCCCAATTCGGGGACCATTTGCCGAACGTATTGTATTTAGTTCCAATCAGCAGTAATGCTTTCCAAACCAAATCTCCTTCTGCAAATTGCTTGACCTTTACTTTCTTGTTGTAATATTTAGCAACTTGCATCTTGTTCTTTTCAATGTTTTCCAGGGCTTTAAGACGAATCATATGCAAATCTTCTAACTCGTCCATCATTAAGCCACTGTAATCTTTGGAGCTTAAATCCTTCTGCAAAACCACCCTCCTTGAATCTGATTGAATTTCCCAGGGCAAAATAGCATGATGCCCATAAACTAACTCATAAGGAGAAGTTTTTGTAGCTCCATGAGGAGCCATTCGATAAGCCCATAAAGCCTCGTTGAGTACCGAATGCCACCTCCTTGGCTTCTGATCAATTTTCTTTTGTATAAGCTTGATCATGATCTTGTTAGAAGCCTCTGCCTGACCATTAGCTTGGGCATAATAAAGAGAAGAATTAAATAATTTGATCCCCATGCTTTCGGCAAACTCCCTGAACTCCAAAGACACAAACTGAGCTCCTTGATCAGTGGTAATCGTTTGAGGAATCCCAAATCGATAAATGATGTGTTCTCTAACAAACTCGATCATGTTTTTTGATGTTACTTTCTTCAATGGAATTGCCTCAACCCATTTAGTGAAGTAATCTGTTGCCAAAAGCACAAATTTATGCCCCTTGCTAGAAGGGGGATTTATTTGGCCAACGAGATCTATACCCCATCCCCTGAATGGCCATGGCTTGATAATTGGATTCAGTGCAGACGCTGGAACCCTCTGAATATTTCCAAACCTCTGACAATCTTGACAACCCTTGTAATACTCAAAGCAATCCTCCAGCATCGTCGGCCAAAAACATCCAGTTTGCCTAATAACCCATTTCATACGATAGGCCGATTGATGTGCTCCACATAGCCCATCATGCACCTCGCTCATCATCTTCTTTGCCTCTTCTGGACCCAGGCATTGCAGCAACACCCCATCTAATGATTTGTAAAATAAACGTCCATCCAGAAGAACAAATTTTATAGCTTTATACCTGAGCTTCCTAGAAACCTTTCGGGACGGATTTTCCATATAATCAACAATCTCTTTTCTCCAATCATCCTCTGCTAGATCACACCCGAAAGCACATACCTCCATGGCAAACGCTTCTTGATTTTCTCTATAGCCTGAAGCACTTTGAGCCAATCTGTTTGCCTCTTCATTGTGTTCTCTAGGAATATGTTGTAGAATTACTAACTGAAAACTTTTCAAGATTTCTCTGCATCCTTCATAGTAACTCCTCAGGATATCGCTTCTACACTCATATTGGCCATTAAATTGCTTTATAACTAACTCTGAATCTCCATAAATCTCAACTGAAACAGCCCTTGCTTCTTTCAAATATTGAAGCCCTCTAAGTAATGCCTCGTACTCAGCTTGATTATTTGTGACAGTAGGCTGAATAGGGATAGCAAACTCAAACATCTCACCCCTGGGCAAAATCAATAAAATACCAACTCCACCACCTTTGCCACACGATGATCCATCAAAGAACAATGCCCACGGGGTAATTTCAAGTAAATCAATTGACGGATCACGATACTTAGTAATGAAGTCGGCAATAATCTGACCTTTAATGGCTTTTGCCAATTCAAATTTCAGCTCAAACTCAGATAAGGCCAAAATCCACTTGCCAATCCTTCTATTCAAAATTGGCATAGATAACATATGTTTTATTACATCAAACTTTGAATATACAATGCATTCGGCATTCAACAAGTAGTGCCGAAACTTTGTACACGAGTAGTAAACACACAAGCACAGCTTCTCCGCAGCCGAATACCTGGTCTCAGGATCAAGTAATTTTCGTCTAAGGTACGCTACTACCCACTCCTTTCCTTCAAACTCTTGTATAAGGGCCGATCCAATGGTTTGGGTATCGGCCGCCACGTACAACTTGAAAGGCTTGTTCAACTATGGAGGCACCAACACTGGTGGTTCCTTCATGTATCGCTTGATTTCATCAGAAGCCTTTTGTTGTTTGTCACCCCATACAAACTTCTGATTTTCTTGATCCTTAGCAGTGGAGAAAAGGGCAAAACCTTTTGTGACAAATTTGAAATGAATCTCCTCACAAAATTAATCTTGCCAAGCAGTGATTGCAATTCCTTGAGATTGGTTGGAGGAACAACTTCATCGATAGCCTTCATGCTTTTCTTGCCAACTTCAATTCCTCCTTCATGCACCAAAAATCCCAAGAATTCTCCAGCTGAAACTCCAAAGGCACACTTGTTTGGATTCATCTTCAATCCGTGCTTTCGGGTGCATTCTAGAGTTCTCTTTACATCCTCCAAGTGTGAATCATGATTCAAAGACTTGATCACAACATCATCAATATAAATCTCAACAATTTTGCCGATCAACTCATGGAAGATATAGTTCATGGCTCGTTGATAAGTTGCACCGGCATTTTTCAACCCAAATGTCATGACAATCCACTCAAACAGGCCTATATGACCAGGACATCTGAAGGCTGTCTTTGATATGTCTTCTATTGCAATAAATATTTGGTTGTACCCTGCATTGCCATCCATAAAATTGATAACTTTATGTCCAGCAGCAGCATCAACCAATAGATCAGCAACAGGCATTGGGTATCCATCCATGGGAGTAGCTTTGTCCAAATCTCTGAAATCTATGCAAACCCTCAACTTCCCATTCTTCTTACAGACAGGGACGATGTTTGAGATCCACTCCGCATATCTGCATGGCCGAATGAAGTTTGCATCAAGCAATCTTTCAATTCCTTCTTCACGTCGGCCAATACTTCATCCTTGTAGATTTTTCGGGGAGGTTGCTTATAAGGTTTAAAACCAGGCTTGATTGGCAACCGATGCTCAACAATAGAACGATCCAAACCAGGCATCTCCGAATAATCCCAAGTGAAGCAATCTTTATATTCCTTCAACAGCTTGATTAATTCTTCTCTGAAACTGGGCTCCAAGTTAGCACTGATAAATGTCGGCCCTGGCTTGTCACCATCTCCAATGTCAATTTCTTCTAATTTGTCAGCCGACATGAATCTACGCCCTAACTTTCCATCAGTTCCATCGACTGGATTATCCATTAAAAATTACTATAAGAGCCGACTGCTTGAATCGGCTGTTGATCACTGCTGACTGGTTCAACAGGACCTTCACCCCAGTCCTTTCCTGAGAAGCAATCGATGCCTTGATACTCCCAGAAGGCTGGTTCGACATTGGCCACGCTCACTGAATCATCTGCTTGGACTATTTCAATGTCATCATCTACCCATTGAACGAGTTGTTGGTGCATGGTAAATGGGATGCAGCAATTGGCGTGGATCCAGTCCCGCCCAAGCAGCAAGTTGTAAGCTCCTTTGCCTTCAATGACAAAGAAGGTCGTGAGCAAAGTCTTGGATCCAATCATTAGGTCCACGTGCACACAGCCCTTGGTATCTAAAGGATTCCCAGTGAAATCATTCAGAATTATGCTTGTTGGTGTCAAGTCTCCGGGGCCCATGCCAAGCTTCCTGAAGGTGGTGTACGGCATCACGTTGATTGCAGCTCCGCCATCAACAAACATCTTGGTCAATGGCTTGCCATTGACATATCCCTTCAAGTACAACGGCCTCATGTGTCGATTCCTAGCCGGCTTGTCGAAGGTGGCCTGCTTAGCCAACACCAATTGCGCCATTAATCCCCCAAGTTGCTCATCTCATTGACATCTGGAGACATCTCCTCCTGCACAACTTGGTTAGCGGGTGCCATGAACTCATTCGGCAGAAAGTACACCATGCACGCTGGAGCCGAACGACCAGATCCATCAAGCTTATCTTTTGGGCGCCATACTTGTTTCCTCTTGATCCCCGCCTGCTTCAATTCTTGGTTCCTCAAGCGCTGAACCCTTCTCTTTTGGCTTCTCCTCAAGCCAGGCAGACACCACTGTCCTTCTTGCCACATGTATTCGCGCTCCTGTTCCTCCTGATCAACCCACCTTTGGTCAGCTTACCTTTTCCTTGGGTGATCATTGACCTCATTTATTTTTAGACGTCGACCGTCATTGGGATGCATCCTTCCAATTCTTTCATGGACGGATCGGTGATTGACAGTTTCCTGCCTATATTCAGTGTATTTGTCACTACACTCAGGGCAATTCTTCAATGTGGGGAGCTTCAAGCCCTTGTTCCAGCAGTGCCTAAAGAATGCGCAGCCCCAATGTGCACGCTCCTGTTCCCGTGCATGCTCTTCTAGTTCTCTTCTGCGCGCCTCTTCTTCAAACCTGCGCCTCTCCTCTTCATATTTTTGCTTCTGGTAGCGTTCCTTTTCCTGCTGACGCTGCCACTTGTTAAGGAGAATGCGTGTGGTAACCCTGGGCTTGGACCTGGATGGTTCCCCAACTTCAATCTGGCTCTTCAAGATGCGAGGAGCTTGTTTGTGGACTTGCTCCACTGTCACTTGTCGTGTAGGATCCACTGATCCATCCTGTTTTGCTCTAGCCAAAGTCAGGACCTTCACTTTCCCCTTCTCCTCGGCAGTCACCATATTGACAGAAAAGCCAACCATGTTTTGAGGGAAATGGTGGCCATCCAGTTTCATCTTGTTATCAAATTTCAAATGCCCTTCCTGGATAGCCTTTTGGATCCTCATCCTGAAAACCCTGCAATCGTTTATGGAGTGAGAGTTTCTGTCATGAAAACCACAGTAACGTTTCTCTTTAACTCCATCGGGCCGAAGCATAGAATGCCCCTCAGGCAACTTGATTCGGCCTTCCTTCACCAAGAACTCAAAGAGCTTGTCAGCCTTGGTTACATCAAAGTCATACATGCCCTTGGTTTGCTTTATCCACCTCTGGTTCACAGTTAAAGGCTCTTTTCCCCACATAATTTCAGTCGTGGCCACTTCCTCGTCATCATCAAATTCCTCCACTTGATCAGCTTTTTCAAGGAACTGGTTGTAGATATTAGCTATATCGTGATGCTTGGCAAATCTGGAATCCTTCTTGAACCCATAAGCCTGATTGCTCATCAATGACAGCCTCTGGGACAGCTGACCAAGGTTGTCAAACTCCATGCCAAACAGCTTCTCCCGAATAGCTGCTAACATTCCAGCAACAGCCATGTCAGCCAGTTGATCATCCGGCAGAGTCAAAGAGAAGCACATGCCCTTAACCTCTCTGAATCTTCTGAGAAATTCCAGGGGCGTTTCATTGTGTCTCTGTTTCAAGGTAGCCAGATCAATTAGCTTCTTCTCAGTGCTACCACTAAAGTAATGGGCATGGAACTTTTGTTCCAAATCTTTCCATGTGCCGATTGACTGAGGAGGCAAAGAAGTAAACCATTGAAATGATGGGCCTGTTAATGATAAAGGGAAATATCTGACCCTGAATGCCTCATCAGATGAATCTTCTCCAAGCTGCATTAAATACCGGGCAATATGCTCCACAGTACTAGTATCATCTTGTCCAGAGAACTTTGTGAACTTTGTAGGAGGCTTCACCCTTGGCGGCAAGATCACCCTATAGTACCACTCTGGGAAAGGAGGCGTATAAGCTGGTCCTTGCATTTTAGGCTTAAGGCCGAATTGATTTTGCATAACATCGGCCATTTTCTGCACCAGGATATCATCATCTTGCGTTCCTACAGTTGGACCATACCCAGGATTTGGGAAAGCATCAATAGCGACGTAATCCATACTTCTGAATATCCCCCACCATACATATTTTTCTGCAGCCTGTTATTGGTCGGGGCTATCTTGTAAGTAGAATTAGGTGGCATCCCAGATGAACCGAACGCCAGGTCCCCATATGTGGGCCTATTGGGCATCGCTTGATACGGGTTCGGTTGTTGAACTGGTTGACCTTCATTGTTTTGTAGAGGTGGCTGGACTGGCTGACTCCCAATGCTTTGTGGAGGTGGCTGGATTGGTTGACCTTGCAGTGGCGGTTGAGCGCCTGCGTCTCGAGCTGGCTGAGAAAAACTGGTTTCTCCAACCTCTACAGAAGATGTGTGAGGGGATACTCGACTAAGCATCTTCTCCATGCCTGGACCAAAGACACCAACCATCATCTGCTTGAACATATTCAGGAAAGCAGTATGATGTTTAACCATTACGGTTTCTATAGTCTCCTGAAAAGCGTTCAAGGCCTCCTGTTTCTCCTGAGCAGACGTGGTATCAGGCTCCCCAGGTAACAGAACTCTGGGCATATCAGACTTGAGGTATGGGACACCACTTTTGTTCTTGCCAAATGACATCAGGCATTTTTGCTGAAACTGGTCAATTGCATCCTTCAGCTGCACCTGATGCTCCGGAGACAGTTCATCAAAGGCGACATCCATGATGTCGTGAATGTCAGGCATCTTGAATCAATTGGAGGGTCCCACTGGGCGTGCCAAAACGTGTGTTGACGCAAAATCGGCACCTCACGCCAAGCACACAGCAAGCTGAAAGGAGCTGGCTTAACACGCGTGATGAATCCTGAAAGAGTGCCAGTCAATTTTCCTGAAATTGACAAAGGAAATAAACTAGTTAGATAAAAACTTGGAACTTGCCGGGTGGTACCAGACAGTTCCATATTTACGGCTAGAAAGCCAATCAAAGTGATATATAGCTACAACAAGCTATCTATCAGCAATTCAAATAGCATTCGGGAGCTGTTAAACATGAAGACATGAAAAAGCCGAATGGATGATGTAAGCATGACGATAGATCTGTCTTTGTTTCAATAACATTGCTTGCACAAGATCATGACCGATCCTCGAGGATAAATAACAATTAAAACAGATAAAGTAAAAGCATGATTATAAATATGAAATAAACAAACATGCATAGGCCAAAAGCACTAGTCTACCACATGTCTAGGTACTTTCAAACCCGTCGAGCATGACACCAAACAAGTTAATCCACCGCATGATACAACTTGTTTGAAATCACACCACCAACCACAAAGAGATTAATCCACCGCATGATACAATCTAAATATGGAAGGCTAAAAGCATGCATTATCTAAAACAAACTTACAAGCACGTTTTACTCATGAAAGCATAACCGAATACAGCTGTACAGCCGAATCGGGTTCCGTGGAGAAAGAACAAACATTGCCAAAGATGACAAACCTATCAGATTGAATCGAAATCTAATCCACCAGATGATTAGTTCTAAAACAACCCAAAAACCTGCATCTACCTCGTGATACCCGGTTCTTTCAAGATTCACACAAAATTAGCAAGCTTGAACCCACAACACGTGACAACTTAGATTGATTCGGGTTCGGCTATTAAAGAACATGTGATCCATGTGCCGTATTAAGCCAAAGAGATGAACGTGTACATAAGGATCACCGAACAAGAGAAAGCCGATTCAAACCAATCTAAATTGGGCAAAAGAGTGTTACATGAATTTAAACATAAAGTAAAAATTCAAAGCAACACGAGATAACTTAATGAATCTATTAGATCTTGTCAAATCTAATAGAGCCGATAACTAGCTCCAAGCTAGATCTTAGCCTACCGCATGGCTCATGATCTGACAAGAAACCCTCTTGAACCAAGCTTAAATCCACCGCATGATACTAAGAAAGGTAACAAGACTTCTTGCATCACGGTCTAAATCCACCGCATGATACTAGACATGATACAAGGTTGCTGGTACTTACAGAGGTCGACGGATCGATGAATCCCCTCGAAGAACTCGACGACACGACTAAAGGACTCGAGAATTTGGCGTAAAGCCGGTTTGTTGTAAAATTGTTCGATACCTATTACATACATCAAGGGTTTATTATTTATACCCTTGTCCTAATACGACTCCTGGTCGACCACGAGTACAACATTAAATGTCTAAATTAATGCTCCGATGCCAATGTCCGTCTCGTATATGCCATCAACTCGGTCTCTCCTTGCACCAGGCCATGTCACCACGCATTCCCGAAAACTTCCCTTTTAAAAGCGCAAACAGCCCTTCTGCCGAACGAATGGCGCACTGCCGACCGCAAGTGACCTTTACTGATAATTTTGAGGAGATTTTTCCCAGCCGAATGGTATTCATCACCAAGCTCGGCCCACAAGTCAGCCTTTCTCCTGTACCATTTTTTGGTGTTAACATTGTGCTGCACTTCAGGCCGCCGACGATCATGTTGATCGACCTCTTGGCATGCTGGAAGGGACCGTTGGGGTTGCCTATCTCCGGCGGGGGGGGCAGGTCGCGCTCCTCGCGGCGATCCTCCGGCGGGTTGTTGTCACGACGTCGGTCGTTACGGCGCTCGTTGTCTTCGCGGCCACATCGGTCATCACGGCGGTTGTTGCTGAAGCGACGTGAGGATGACCTATCTCCGTCACTTCTAGGTCGCTTGGGGTCCTCGGGCGCACAGAACGCCCTCTTGAACTACTGGCACTCGCGGACCGTGTGAGTACCCTTCATGGAACGTGCAGGGGCTGTCCAGCGCCACGTCGAACTCCTCGACATTAAACGTCGAAGGTCGGCACCCGTCTGCCGCGAGGACCTCTGAAGATTGCTTGCGGAACTTTGAGCTGGCATCACCGGCAGCGCCAGGGGTGCCAGCGTCTTGCTTGTCGTCGTGGTCAAACTTGTTGACCAGGGCCTCTTCTATGTCGATCAGCTTGTTGACTACCTCCATGAGCGGCGCGACCATCGTGGCGCCGGACTCATGGATCTTCTCAAAGACCTTGCGGTCCCTGAGACCTTTCTTGTAGCTGTCGACGACCTGGTTGTCCCGAATGCCAACACAGGTGTTGCAGTTCTCGAAGAACCGGTTGGTGTAGTCCCGTAGCCACTCTCCAGGCTTCATGGTCACCCTCCCGAGGTTGAAGGTGTTGCCGGGGTGATTGTACGTCGCCTGGAAGTTCGACGTGAAGGCCTGGGACAGGTCGGCCCACAACGTGATGCTGCCTGCCGGGAGGTTGTTGAGACAGAGCGATGGTGCGTCGCCCATCACCAGCGGGAAGTAAGACGCCATGTGGTCGAAGTTGCCACCGGCCGCCTTGACCGCGACGTAGTAGGTCGACGGCCAAATGTTGGGGTTGCAGCGACTGTCGTACTTCAGGATGTTGGGCTTGAAGTTGTCGGGGTATGCAACCGACCGGAGACGTGGCGCCAGCGCAGGGAAGGCGGTGAGCACCATGTCGTCGCCACTGCCGCGACCTGAGCCGCATCGTCGTCCTGCGCCGCAGCCACAACCTCGGATCTAGGATGTCGCGCCGGGTTATGGACCGGACCCTCAGGGTGGCCGTAGTCTTTCTCGTACTGGGCGCGCCGCCGGTTCTCGACATTGTGGCGCTCGCGCTCCTCACGCTCCATGATCCGGTGGACGCCGCCTGGGGACCGTACTCACAGTCGTAGTCGAGGCGACGTCGTAGCTCTCGCTCCTCGCGTTCGCGGTGACGTCGGTCGATGTAACCATGGGCATCGCGACCACGCCGGTTCCTGTCGAGGTTGACCGTAGGTCGGTAGCTGGCACGGCTCTCGCTCTGGGCTGGTTGACCTCCTCTTGGATCATGGGGAGCTTGCTATGCGCAGGCCGATTAGATCGGTTGCGCGAGTGCCAGCTCGACGTAGATGCAGCCAACTTGGATGTCGTGCTCTTCTCCTCCACCAGAGCAGTGGCGACCCGGACGTGCGCCATGGCTGCTTCGACCTCGGGCGAAGGATTGGCCTGCTGAAGACGCGCCAACGCTGCACCCAGGTTGGCCTGGGGGCTGTTGAACGTCGGCAGACCTGCCTCTTCGAACTCGAGACGTAGGTCGTGGGCACACGGGGGTGCCGCCTGGCGCTGCTCCTCCGCCCGTCGCTGGGCGCGGTTTGCGTTGGCCTGTATCCGACGTGCTTCCTCGGAATCCATCGTGCCAACCCGCGGTGGGTCATTCGCTGAGACCACCAGGACACGCTGTCGGGTAGATCTCTGGTTGTTGGGGAAGATGAAGATCTGGGCCTTCTGAATCTCACCACCGTCCGGAGACGTGGGAGCTTGCATAGCGCGCTCAACGTCGCGCTCCTGATCGATCTTCCTCCGCAGCCGACAGATACGGAGCGTGTGCCGCGCACCCTTGTGGTAGATGCACAATACGTCGAGAGGGTCGCTGCGGGCGCGAGAGTCGACCTTGAGGTCGCTAGTTTGTTGCTGTCGTCCAGATTGGATGCTGGTATACGTCGCTGGGAGGCCGCAGGCCGAACGGAAAGGTCTTGCGGTGCGACACGTCCTGTGTTGAGCGCTGAGCTCGTTCACAGATCTGGAGGGTTTCCTTCATCATGTCGATGACGCGCTCCATCCCCTAGACAAGGTCATAGGGTTTGGGCGAGTGGGTCTTCGACTTTCGACCGAAGCTGGGGGCAACGCCAGACGTCGCGAGGACCTTCATGGAGGCCGTTGGTGAGGTCGCCGCCACCAATGTGGTCAAGGTCGCCATGAAGGAATCAAAGCAAATCTCCACAGGGTCAGTGAGGATGTCCTCCATGCTCACTGGGAAAACAACGCCAGATCGAGCCGACATGCTTCACAGCGAGTTCCTCATCTCCCCTACCTGGCGCACCAACTATCAGGGGGTGAGACCTGAACAGATCCGCAAGGGGGCTACCCAAGCGGTTGTAGGTGGATTGATGGGGGGATCCGGACCTAAGAGCGTAAGCGGTAGTTCTAGGATGAACTCGGAACTCGGTGAGTATGGCAAGGACACAGAGGATTTTAGACTGGTTCGGGCCTCTGGAGAGTAAAACCCTAGGTCCAGTGTGGTGGGATTATGTGGAAAAGGTCAACTCCCCCCGAATGGAGCTCTAGGCCGCCTTATATGACCAGCGGGCTAGTGTTTCCATTCGAGGTCGGTGGACCCTCATCAGGGTCGGTTACAAATTTGGGAAGGTCGCCTTCCGTTATTACAGAGAGGATCCCGCGATCCTCGGGTCTACAGGTGGCGCCGCCACCGTGATCTAAGGAGAGGCTTGCTCCGCAAGCTTGGCAGGTCGCCCTCAATCTGGATAAGGTCGTCCGAGGTCTTCCAAGGTCATCGGGACTGTAGATAAGGTCTCCAGGCCCACTTGTAGGTCGGCTGAACTTCTGGCAGGTCGGGCCCACTTGACAGGGACCTTTGGGACCCTAGTCGGTGGGGACCCATGGGTACCCTTGTCTCACAATCGCCAGTTGGGGTCTTCGAGGTCACTTCCGGTGGTTGGTCAATCGTCATGACTTCGGGCTCCGTCTCCTCAGGTGGCTTCTCGCCTTCTTCTCATACGGACGGCTGATGTTGATCACTCGCGAAAACCCTGTGGGGAACTGGGCTTCGACTCGTGCGGCCTTTGTGAGTACGTCAGCCGCCTTGTTGTA